>OX103895.1:1672940-1931965 GCA_944470375.2 Schistosoma guineensis | reverse complement strand
ATGTTAATCTACCTTAGTTTGATTCGTGGTCTCAATAACATGTAAAAATCTCAACAAATCCCCGGTACTGATAATTATTATTATGTGCTCACTTGTGAGAGGAATCTTCCTCAGTTCCAGTAAGAAGCCACGACACACTCTTCCACATCAGGTAATAGAAGATGCTTACAAAATATTACCAGCTAATTGAATTTAAATATATAAACCATTGGGTCTTTGCTCAGCGGTTCAGAAGTTAGACGTTCGAATGTGAGACCCCAAGCCTTAGGTTCGACCCCCTGTTTGATGTCGAGAATGAGAAATGATGTTTCGTTTTAGGATGAGATAGTTTTAAACTGTTTTAAATCTAGAATTTAATATTATGCATTTTAGTAAAGGTTTTCATCACGAACTGACATTAGCGATGATGCCAAAATGTTATTTGACTGTGTGGATAAATGAATTTTGCGCACAAATCTAAGACCTAGTATTCTGAAATTCAAAGGTTCATTCATGAATTATAATTTGGCCGATGATTATTATGATTAGATTCTCTTTATCGTAATTCCTACATGAGCTTATTTCAGCTTCTGAACAGACATTATTCTATTGATTGTTTTGTTCAGTTGACCTTTCATCACTATCCGTATACTATTGTGTGTGATACATTCAAGTATGTATGTCTACTTATTTGTATTTTGTACATCCCTTCTGTTAGCTGAGTCTCGTTTAATGTTCTCTAAATTCTAAGTATAGGGTTCATTCATGAACCGCTTTAAGTTAGACCACTGTTGAAAACCTGAAAGTCATTGACGGTCGTATCTTCACAGTATGGGACTCCTTAGTGATGCACATCCACGACGCCGCTCACACAGATTGAACCTAGAACTTTCAGTCTTCAAGTTTATATGCTCCTGAATCAAGTAATTTATCCAGATTCTCATCGTTTATCTACTGTTCGTATATATGCTGAAAATAAACACGTACTTAAAACACTATTAGTATTCGAATTTTCATTTCCTGCTGTTATTAACTAGAATAGTCAACAGAGTATGCATAAAGTAAATAGGACCTATAGTTCATTTATCATCATCAATAGGATCAAAATACCCCGTTATAAAATCATAGTCCTGATGCGTCTAATCTCATACATGCACGGCATAGATCCTAAATAAATGGTACAAAATTGTTTGAAGGTTTTCTCTTGTACATTACATGCAGTTAACCAACTGATTAGTAAATCTTTCTTTTAACATTTAATCAATATTGACATTTAGAGCGTATTAAATGTGTAACGTAACTGTAAAATAAAACAAGACAATGATGTACATCACAGACCGACAATAGTTAGACAACTAGGAACTAATGCATAACTGTTCCGTTCTAGTATAGGACTTCAATTCCAAATGAAGAACAGCACAATAAGGTATACTGTTGGGGACGTTAGGTCCCCAGAACTCACTTACGAAAGGACTTAATTCTGTCATTTTATTTGGAAAATTTTAAATTTATTTATTTTCGCGCCAAAGGCGCTCTTGTCATCTTCATGTCATATTTCCCACTTGAGAAATATCTTAAATGCTATTGGTCCAATGCATCTTCTAATATGCTATTTGGTAACTCTCCCCAAGGACGGATTTGCACTGTATATATACCTTTTGAATTGTGTTTGTTGTTATCGCTCGTTTCTGGCTGATTTGCAGAATATAGTTCCCATTCGTAGCTTGGACTTCTCCCTCTAGTTAGCGGAGCTGGGACGCATCAAATAGCTAGCTTACTGGTATTGGTCACCGAGTCTTGTTCTCGTTCGCAGATTAAGTGAACTTGTGTTAGCTTCAGACCTAGCATATGCTTAAAAGATATCTTATGAATTCAACTGTTAAAAATAATACAATTTACACAAATCCTCATTGTCACAATAATCATGTACTCATTAGTGACCAACTTCAAGATGGATTTACTAGAGTTCTAGTGGGAAGCTGTGATCAGTGGAATCTAATCTGTGTCGATTGTGGGAGAGTTATCCACCTCAAATAATAGAAGAAGAGTTGTGCAAGATCATGGATTGATTGAAGTTAAACATTAATAACATCGGGTTCCAGGTCAATTATCTAGAGGTTAAACGTTCGCTCGCATCACTTTAGACCTTGGTTTCGAGTACCTCATGGGGGATCATAAATACTCACTACTGAGGAGTCCTATCCTATGGATCACCGTTAGACCACCACTGAAAATCTGGAAGCACTAAACGACCGTTTCTTTCAAGTATGAGACTCCTCAGAAAATTTACCAATAATCAATAGATCCCTGTTTAACACTTGAATTTCAGCCATCTAACCCTTTAACTACCATAAACATGAATCCAATCTCTTGTCAATGAAGTACTTATCAATTAAATGTTATATTTAAAAGTACTCATGAAGAGGATAATTATGAAAGGATGAAATAAATAGCATTAAATGAAACAATTCAAACATAGCAACAACAACAACAAAATCGATTACATGAACAAATGACAAAGCATTTCTTGAACATTGAATCTGTTAATAACTTATTTAAACAAAATTAATTATGTTTAATTAATTTTGTTTTGTTTTAATAAAGATTTATATAATTCATATCTATTGCCAATCAGCACCAAGTAATGCTAATAGAAGTCGTCTATAATCACCAGATGTTTCACTACGTATCCAATCTTCAAGTGAACTACCTTGATCATTATGAAATTGTGAACAAATACTTCCTAAATCAAACTAAATTAGGCAAAGAAACAAACAAACAAATGTACTAGAAATAAGAGGTTGATTAAAGATATAAAACTCAAAGCTATTTAGTTATATATAACTGTTTGACCTTACGACTGTAATACTATTGGCTAAATATGACAAGTAGATTTGACCAATCAGCGTTAAGTTAAATAAATTCAAGGTTGACTCAAAGAATGTTTATTTCAATAGTTGAAATCATGAGTCAATTAAAGCTAGATCATCATGGAAAACCTGAAAGCACTGGATGGCCGTTTCGTCCCAGTATGGGACTCCTTAGCAGTGAGCATCCACGATTCAATAGTTGAACTATTTCCATAGTTCAGCTATTGAAATTTCTAAAATCTTCACAATACTTCTTCTGAAAATGTTTATTTATCTGTGTGTATCTATATAAACAATTAGTTTTGTGTATAATTATTCCCATATTCGTTCATTAACAACGATTTGTATTGTAATAAGCTAGAAGAAGTTTTATCATGTTCAGATCATTATAAGCTATTTATTCTAAATAGATAATCAACTATAGGATAGGAGCAATTAACTTACAATTAAATGAACTATTCAAAACATACATTACAATAATATTCGAATTGATTTTAAGACTCAAGTTACGTAATTCGACTTGGTTATTGAAAGCTTCTGTCGTCTAAGAAACTTGTAAGCATGCCCTTGTACAGCTGAGAGTGGGGAGAGTCAACTATCCCTCTCAAATGCTCTCAAGTGATCACGCGTGTACGACCACTGAGAGTGAAGTCCTACTCACTGCCTTCTCAAAGCATTACTGTTGTTTACGAAATTGAGAGGATGAAAAGTGAATGTCTGGCGCTTTAACCGGGTTCGGTGGATATGGAGAGTCCACCTAGGGGAGTTGGAAAACCCTCATTCCAATCCAATGGTGCACATAGGCTCCAGCATCCTGAAGGAACAAATGGAGTACGAACCAATTGTTGGTTAGCGGCTACTATGGAACTGCATCTCCTTACGATGCTCCGCCTTGTGGATCAGACCTTTAGGTTAAAGGCTCCGGGTGTGGTCCAGTAAGAAAACCACCTGTTTCTGTCCGGACAAACGAGCAGTATCCCAGCTCACATATAAATCAAGTAACTTGTGTGGCGCATATCTATTTGGTGCTTCCTTATACAAATGTTTATGTGTTTAAATAAATGAATAAATAAATAAGGAAGTAACACAGAGTAGGCAGATTCGTCTGAATGATTAGATTTTAAAGGTTGATTGGGTTCTTCTTGTCCGTTTGGCCAATATTATATTCTTTAGAAACCTTTGAAGTACGCTTACCTTTTTATTTGAAGTGTATACATTGATTTTTTGAAGAGTTTAATACATATCACTTTATCACATGGATAGACATCTAATATGGTTCAACCGTGTATTCAATGGTGTTTTGTTGTATGATCTAAATATCAGTCAGTCAGTCAGCTACAACGTAGGACCAGGCACATATATGCATCGGTCCAGGTTGCCATACCGCACTAGCACAGCAAGATGGACACCGGATTCATAGGAGTGGTTAGGTCAAAGGTGGTAATATATAGGAGAAAGATCTAAATATAGTGTTTCTATGGCTTATATTGTCACTTTAAATAAGATTCTTAGCAAATACGTCTGACAAAAGTGAACGCTTTAAATTTGCCCGCAAATCCTGTATGAATTACTTTAGATTATTTTGTTTGTGAATGATAATCTTGCCGACTTTCTTTATCGCCTTACATCTTTACTCTTGTACTAAATCTCATTAGAAATGGTATTACCCCAACAATGATACGATACGATGAAATGAATCTCTATCGAAATGTCTATTGACTATAGGTTAACCTATATGTCAGGTTTTTAGGAATTTCCTTGAAATGTTTTAGCTCTCTTGATTCATCTTTACAGTTGAATTCTATATCTATAACAGTCTGTGAAGAGTGATGTGAGTAAAGACGCATTGTGTTGTTGACCTTTCAGTCTATGCTCGTTTATGAATAGGTTATGTGGGAGTCTAGTGTGTTTAATATAATTTTTTTCTTTTTGATTGAGATCATGAACTGATTGATGTTAAACCACCAGTGAAAACTCGGAAGTACTTGAAGGTCGTTTCGTTTTACTGTAGGACTCATCAGTAGTGCGCATCCACGATTCCGCTTACAGGATTCGAACCCAGGGCGTTTTTTGTAGTTCAACAACACACTGGTATGGTGAGTCAATCAGAAGTAGCCAAATGAGAGGCTCATTCGATGGCGATGAGAAGTAACCTGAAGGACAAATGAATGTTACTGACTAAGAAATAGATCGATTTTCTGAGGGGTAGAGTTGTATGTATATGAGTATTTGTGCATTTTATTCGGTAGCCCAATATACTTTCCCGCTCACACTTGTGTTCTCAATCAATTAGTCAGTTGAGCGAGTTAGCACAGAGCACATAGTGTATCAGTAACAGATTCGAACTTTGTCCATCACAACACATACAAGGTTATATTTAATGCATTAAACCTTTAATACTTACCTCACTTCTTGTCACAATAATACGCATTAGTGTACAATCATCGGTACCGGCACCTTTCATTGCTTTCAGCAATAAATCAGAATAAGCTTTTGGACGATTTAAACAAGTATTTACTATATATTCAAAAGAAATATTAAAGAAGTAAATGAACAATTGACAAAGACAATAATAAAAGTATGATTGAAAGCTAGTCAGCACGGAACAAATAATGAACGATTTCTATTGTATATATGATCTACTTATTCAATAGTAGATACTCAACCACAGATCAATCTATCACGTATGTATCACCTTACTAGTGTAATGAACGACAATACAGAGAGGTAGGGGAAAGAGGAAACCAATTTACAGTGTAACACAAAATTACAGAATATCTTGGTAAAATATGAAAACTATACACTAAATACTTTATTTGCAAATCTTCCCTCAACTGTCCATCACATTCTATATGATTATTTCACTACACAATCCCTCTCTACTTCCCTGTTCTGCGTTTCTTTAACTCAATCATCTTAGAGTTCTGATGTCAGGTTTTCTATTTCCGATTGGTGTTACATACTACTTATATCTGTCAACATTAATGGATAAGGATGTCTCAATTCAATCATTAAGTTAATATTTGACGATATGAATTCTTTAACGTTAGCTAAGTAGGTGAATAAGTATAACTGAATATCTTGAAGAGCCTTGAACCATTGTCTAATTTCTCTTGGCTTCAATGATCCCTAGAATACAGAGAGAAAGAGAGAGAGTGGAGAGATTTGTCCCATTTGAAATGTTCTTCTGTGGTTACAAGTTTATAGTCGCTAGCAGGAACCTCTACTCACTCCTTTTATGTAGCAGAGGTATTTGGTTGATCGTGTGAGGGTTTATCTAAAAGAAGTTGGACTATCCATAGTTCGCACAAATAGGCTCCAGGATTCAGGTGAACGAATGGGATAGGAATAAAGTTTCGTGACTGGTTATCTTTGGAGTGAATCTCCTGAAGTGATCAAACAATTTTGTGAATTAAACCTCAATGCTAAATGATGACAAGAATGATTCACTAAAAAAATCACCTATTTCAACCTGGGTGTTTTATGGACAGTATAAATTGTTAACTGGATATGGAAACTGCTCTTTGAGGTGATTAAAGTAGAAGACTCATGGTTTTAACTGCTTAACACTATCCATCTTTGTTTATAAACGTTGTGATGTAGGGCAATATCGAGGCAGTCGGCACAGGATATACATATACCAACAAGAGACTGATCAATTAAACTCCTGCATAACAGTGGGAAGATACAAGTAAACAATACCAAGTGAATTTGAACTTCACCACATTGTACAAACAAATGGCTACCTGAACTCATTATGTAAGTGGATAACGCGATAGTGTTTGAATCGAACACTGGATGAACATCAACTCTGAGATGGAGGCACACTCAGTTGACGAGTCCCAAAAAGAACGAAACATGAGTCCTGGATTACACTGTCAGCCACTATCCATCTCTGCTCATAATGCTTGTGAATTAAGGTAATATCGAGGTAATTCGCACAAAATGCAAATATGCTAATAAGAGACTAATCAATTGCAGTCTTAAACATCAATGAGAAGATTTAAACAACCAATACAACGATGAATTCAACTTCACATCACTATATAAGCTAGTGACTATCTAGATTCAGTAGCTAAGTGGATAACGTGATGGTGTCTGGAAAGCAAGGTACTGGATTTAAGTCCTGAAGTAAACATAAACTATAGGATTCAAATATATCTAGTCGATGAGTTTCAAATAGGATGAAACGCACATCTTGGATTCCACTGTTAGCCAACATCATCTCTGTTTGTTATGAATTACTGTTACAAATGAATGGATTGGATAAATTCATTGAAATAAACAATAGATATTATAATGATTATCTTACAGGTTAATAAAAGAGCACTTTCAAAATCTCCAGATGTTTCAGACGCTAATGAATCAACCAATGTTTTATCATATTTCTATGAATAAAATGAAAAGCGAAATATTAACTGAATATTATTAAAGACAAAATAGATCCAGGTTTTCAATGGTGGTCTAGTTTCAATTGACTCATGATCTGAACTGTTGAAATCACTACAATCTCCACAAAACCCTTTATGATACTAATCAACATATGCTCACTATTGGCTGGCTTCAAGAGATATATCCTGGAGTTCTATTGAGAAACAGTGACCAGTGGAGTTCAACCGGGTCAGTTGTGAGGTAGTAACTCACTGATGATAATGGTGGATGTATCGCTCATTTTCGTAGATTAGTTGGAGTTAGACATTAACACCGTTGGATGCCGACCAGCTCAGTGGTCTAGTTGGTTAAGCGCCTGGCGCGAGACTGACACGTTCTGGGTTTGAATCTCGCGAGGCGGGGTCGTGGGTGCGCACTGCTGAGGAGTCCCGCAGTAGGACGAGACGGCCGTCCAGTGCTTCCAGGTTTTCCACGGTGGTCTAGCTTCAATTGACTCATGATCTCAACTGTTGAGATCCTTATGAATTTGTAGCAGAACTTTTTTTTCAATATTCAATTAATATACAATAACTTTTCATCTACAAAACCTGATTTGGTTTCAGTAACCGGTCAGTATTCAAGCCCATTACACAAATTGAATGATTTATGTAACACATATGTATTTTAATAGTTGAATTCATGAGTTCATTGAAGCTAGAATATTATGGAAAACCTAAAAGCATTGGACGGTCGTTTCGTACTATGATAATACAGTTAGTAGATAACAGTCAAACAAATTCTAAGGCAAAAAAACAGACTATTAGTCAATTCTGATGAAATCCTAATAGTTCACTTTTCTTTAAGATACACATTGATGACACTACTCAGAAAGATTCACAGCTCAAAGACGACAGACACTACTTCCATTATCATATAAATACGAGTGAAGTTTCGACGTAAGTGAATACATATATATACAGAATGTTGCATAAAGATAAGACAAACCTTTTCAAACAGACGAGCAACCTCTTGTAAATGCCAAACATTTCGACCGGTTACAATTCGAATGATAGCAGATTCATCAGTTCCTAGATGTCTACAGGAATCAATAAAAAACACAACTGATATTTAAGAAAATACATAAATTGAGAATTTAACTATTTGCCTATGAAGAAAAAGTGCTCTCATTATTACATTTTATGGTTAAATTAAGTCACTAACACCTTTACTTTGTCCATTCATACAATAAATAAACGTAATGAGATTTAACTGTTGGGGACATTAGATCCCCAGAACTCACTTACGAAAGGACCTAATTTTGTCATTTTATTTAGAGAATTTTGAATTTCTTTGATTTCGCGCCAAAGGCGCTCTTGCCATCTTCATGTCATATTTCCCACTTGAGAAATATCTTGAATGCTATTGGTCCAATGCATCTTCTAATATGCTATTTGGTAACTCTCCCCAAGGACGGTTTTGCACTGTATATATACGTTTTGAATTGTGTTTGTTGTTATCGCTCGTTTCTGGCTGATTTGCAGAATATACTTCCCATTCGTGGCTTGGACTTCTCCCTCTAGTTAGCGGAGCTGGAACGCATCAAATAGCTAGCTTACTGGTGTTGGTCACCGAGTCTTGTTCTCGTTCGCAGATTAAATGAACTTGTGATAGCTTCAAACCTAACATTAACATGCTATCAAATTTCAGTTAGTGTACTAAAAGGTTGGGTAAGTAGTTGGAAGTACCTATTCAACTATAGGATGAAGTCATATTCAGCTGACGAGTTTCAAATAGGACGAAACGTGTATCCTGCTAGCCACTATGAAGAAAAATTTCCTAAGTTCTAGTGATACATCTTCATTCTTTTGATAAATTGATTGGGACTTATCACCGAGATATTCCCTAACTATCAGGTAAGCAAGGATAGTTGTGACATTTAAGCGTTTGCTGGTGAAACGGAATATCCTCGACTTGATTCTCAGTTAGGATGTTGTAGATAGACACTGATGTGGAGTCCCATGTTAGGGAGAAGTGGACATTCAAACTCTTTAGATTTCCAATATTTATTCACGTAACAAATGTTTGTGATCCCGATGAAACCTACATCTAAGTTGACGTCTTAAATTCATCCATTATTCGTAATATTCTTGATACTTCGGATCCGTTGGTCAGACAATATCGGCAACAACCTACTGTGTGAGAGAACAAACCAGATTCCGATGGAGTCAGAAATCATGAAGAAGTGTTGGAAGTGGATAGAATACACATTGAGGAAATCACTCAACTACCTCACGAGGCATGTCCTCACTTTGAATCCTCAAAGCCAAAGGGACAGAGGAAGACCAAAGAACACGTTACGCCGAGAAATGGACACAGACATGAGAAGAATGAACAACAATTGGATAGAACTAAAAAGGAAGGCCTAGAACAGAGTGAGTTTGAGAATGCTGATCGGCGACCAATGCTCCACTGGTAGTAACAGGCGTTAGTAAGTAAGAGTGGAATGTGATATAGTAATCCAAACGGAAACCTATAAATTATTGATACCTCAAGAACTTTATGCCTAAATAAACCCCATGATATTGGTAGATTAAAATTGGTCTATGACTGAGAACAATTAACATTTACAGCAATATCAATCATTATATACATTTCCAAGTAATTGAAAACTACATTTATAACATAATGAATAGGTTTGTGCTGATTGGTTCAATAAGAAATGGTTAGCCAATAAGATTATTTCAACTAATCCGTTAACTAAAATGTTGATTTACATTTCAATCATTTCTTTGATTAAGAATCAACTATCACAAATGAAAACAAACTTTTTATTGATTGAGATCATGAATGGATCAATATAAGATCATTATTATAAACCTGTAAGCACTGAACGTGAATGTTTACTACCGAGGAATCCTATACTGAGACGAAACATTCGTTCAATGCTTCCAGGTTCTCTCAATGATGGTCTAACATTGATTCATTCATGATCTTAATCAATTTTAAAGAAATATCTACTTACGCTTCACCAGCATCCCATAATGTTTCAACATCTTGTTCAACTTGATTCATATTCACTACACTTTTCAATCCTTTTGTACTAATTTTTTCAACATCTTCATATGAAATTTCATCACGACTAGCTTGAAGTAATGCAACGACTAGATTTTGAAAATGTCCACTTAAATCATTTTGAACATCACTTTCTAAAGTTCTTCTAGGATCTATTTTAAAAAATATAATTTCATTTTTATTATTGAAAAGGTCATCAGAATATTGTTATAACAACAATACATAGTATAAGAAAGGGGTTTTGTGGAGATTGTAGTAATTTCAATAGTTGAGATTATGAGTCAGTTGAAGTTAGACAATCATGGAAAACTTGGAAGCGCTGCTGAGGAGTCCTATAATAGGAAGAAACGGCCGTTCAGTGCTTCAAGGTTTTCCGTGGTGGTTTAGCTTCAATCGACTCATGATCTCAACTATTGAAAATATATAGTATAATTATGTTGAAACAAATATCAATGTCTATTAATCTTCACAACAGACTAGGTTATTCAGTAATTTAACTAGATCCTTAATGAGAGCTTAAAAGCACTGGACTCCCGTTCCATCCTAGGATGGGATCTTTGAAGCAGTGAGCATCCACTATCCCGTACGTGGCAATCAAAGGAAGGACTCTTGGTCTCGTGTGAACATTTAACCTCTAGACCACTGGGCCGGTATCCAAGAGTATTTATATATAACTTCAACTTATTCACGATATCGAGTGACCCTTATCCATTCCCTACTGTAAATAACTTTCAGTGAAAACAGACCTTAGTGTGGTTACTGATGAGGACCTTAAAACTATGAAACATCAACTGATATATCAGCACAAAAATTTGAACTTTATAGATGGGTTTTAAATAAGAACTCTGAACCAGACGTTATCCAAAAACAGGTTTACTTAAAGGAACAAAATAGGTAGTTAAGGCTCATCAACTATGAGTCGACAGGTGCCCGGGTATCAGTCGTAGCATCAAGAGCACAATGAAAAGAGGAAGATTTCCTTCAAGCCACATAATTCATAAAGCCTAACACTTTAACTAGTGAATAATTGACCAACTATGTAAACCAATTAGTTTCTTTTATAGATTTTGATAAAACAATGAGATCATCTCCTTCTGTTCGTTTTTCTATTAGGACTGAATATGTGTCAAACTACTTACTATTATTCAGTAACATATCCATAAAACAGAAAAACCAAGATAATAATGAGTTTCAATTTGTAGGTTGTATTCTTCACGAATTGACTTCAGTACAAGTGCCATTGATAAATAGGTAAGATTGTACATTTGCTTCTTACTAGCGTAAGACTACTCAATAGTAAATACGAATGAAGTTCAGGTAATACTCAGTGTATTCAAACGGTCTATCACTTAGCTGTGTTTTTTTAAACATATACCTCTAATTTCAATGGTTGAGATCTTGAGTCAATTGAAGCTAGACCATCATGATAAACCTGGAAGCACTGGACGGTCGTTTCTAACTTCACTTGCTGTGGTTTTCTTGTATCTTCCCATTGTTCTTTAGGACTGCAATTAGTCAGTCTCTTGTGAGAATATACTTTTAACTTCCATCAATTCGTTATATATTGAGCGATTATTTTCAAGCGTCATTAACGAGCATTGTTTTACTCACAGAATGGGCAACGTCCACCTGTTATGAGTTCCCTCTCGAGCTTCAGGAAATGATTTTGTACATGTTTTTATCATCATTAGTTATCATTATCATTAATTCTTAACAAGCAGTTTGAACGTATTTTAATTGGCCTTATAGCAACTATGTATATATATACTCAAGGTTGTAATCACGAACTGGTTTGCGCTCAGAAGTAGTGAGTTTGAGCCTTAATGAGATATTGCAGTTAGTCACATATTAAAGCGCACTGCTGAGGAGTCCCATACTAAGACAAATTCGAGGTCCAGTGCTTCCAGGTTTCCAATGGTGGTATAGTTTATATCAACTCGTGAATTCAACTGTTAAAATTGCTACAATCTTCACAAATCCCCATTCTCACAATATTCATGTGCTCACTAGTGACTAAATTCAAGATGGATATACTGGAGTTCTAGTAAGAAGCCGTGATCAGTCGAGTCCAATCCGTGTAGGGTGTGAGAGAGTCATTCATCACAGACAATGGATGAAGGGATGTGCAAGTTCTTTAATCGATTGAAGTTAGATATTAATAACATTAAATGCCGGTTCAGCGATTTAAAGGTTAAACGTTCACGCAGTATCGTGGATGCGCACCGCTGAGGAGTCTCATCAGTGCTCCACTGGTGGTCTAGCTTAGATAGACTCTTAACTTCAGCTATGAAAATACATATTCAAGCAAAAGAACTGTGCAGTGTTACATAGTTATCAACTGTTGTTAAGACTACTACTAATCAGTGTTATCATTGACATGGATACTTAATCTTTTCTAATCAATTCATTATTGACAATGGAAACATTCAGTGTTATGTTAATTATACAATTTGACTTACCGCTGACTCCATAAGCCTTTAGGACTGAAAAAAATCAGATGCAAAAAAAACGTCATTCAAGATAAATGTTTTACCGCACTTTTAGAATTTATCAGTTAAGTGTGTTCCCATCCAGTTGTTGTATTTCTGATACATCTTGCTAATTGAACGCTAGATTCCGTTCCTAGACTCTTCTAGTAACCGTCAGGCTAAATATACATTTTCATGCATGAATATATAACACGTTTTGTTATTGAATGCGTAGATTGGGTTTCCTAAGTTCTTCTAGTAACCCACCCCCCATATGTTAAATCTACCCAGCAACGTGAACACAAGAGAAAAGGTGGGAAATATGGAAGAAAATACTTGACTCCAAAGGTTCATTTATGTACAGAAAATCTGATGTTTTTTTAGTATTTTAGATGTCTTCAGGTTTCCCGAAAATTCTGGAATGCTACTAAACATAGTAGCATATAAGTAAACACGCAATCAAAAAACTTGATACGTGACTTTTCACTTTCTAAATGTTTCCGACAAAAGTTCTAGTAAACATTGATTGAATAAGATGCTTCTCAGTGTTTTCAGAATCCTTTCCAGGATATTTTTTCAAGTTTTCTGGATCACCTCAACACTTTCATTGATCAGCAAAATTAATATTCATTGCTTAAAATACCGGACTATTTAAGGTAGATAATAGTCTCAATTCAAGAAGACTTTTAAACTGACAAATTGATCAATCTAATGTTGAATATATCAACAAACAGAAGACGTCCTAGCCATGTATTAATAACAATCATTGTACTCCAGCTATATATGGACGTCAGAGTTTATCAAAGAAGAAAACGTCACTGGATGTCAAGAAAGTCTAAATAATCTTGATCTAACAAAAAACAATATTCGAACTTCAACACTGAACACTTAGAACACAGAAAGAGTTATTACTATGATTTGTAGTCCTTGAGTTTGATACTGATAAGTAATCTCTCAGTACACGAATCCGACTGACTGCTTAATTGAAAAGACTGAAAGTGGGAAGTATAAATATATATATATATATATATCAGAAGGGGTTTTGTGGATTTCAACTGGGTCTGTTGTGAGATAGTAACTCACTGAAGACAATGGTGTACGTGTCGCTCAATTTTATGGATAAGTTGAAGTTAGACATTAACACCGTTCGATGACGACCAGCTCAGTGGTCTAATGGCTAAGCGCTCGCGCGCGAGACTGATAGGTCCTGGGTTCGAATCTCGCGAGGTAGGATCGTGGATGCACACTGCTGAGGAGTCCCACAGTCGGATGAAGCGGTCATCCAGTGCTTCCAGGTCTTCCATGATGGTCTATCTTCAACTGACTCATGATGTCAGCTACCAATATATATATATATATATATATATATATCCCTCAAAGAACTAATCCATCAATGACGCATATCTTCATCTGTTAGACGTGAGAGTTATTTCTTGGTCAGTGATGTGCGTTTATTATTTAGGAACTAATGATTGATACAATGTATCCAATTATCATTCTAAGACAAATCGCTGTTGTTTCAAATACTTAATTTTAGTCATGTAACTTCCAACTCTAATGAACTATATGATATTAGGAAATAATTGAAAAGATTTTGAGATGATAAAGAAGACTTGTAACTCAAGTGGATGATTTTGATGAAGTTTTGTTTTCTGAGATGGATGGTAGAAGTTCTATCAGAAATTTTTATTGATGAGATCGTTCAAAAGAACGATGAAAGCTCCATGACCAAACTATCCAGGTGAGAGAATAAAACTCTATCAATTGAAAAGATTCCAGTAGGTATGAAGCTTAAAACAGTGGCAAGATATCTAAAGAGTCTAAATTTTGATAACTCTCAAGTATGCTTAGAAGGATGGAAAACAAGTTGAGAATATTGTATTATTAAGGTGTAGGATTAATGTACTTCAAAAGTGATTTCCTAGCCACTTGCTAATAACCATTGCCTAAATCTACATGAAAATTTGAACACAAAAGATATGATTCTGCATTTCTTAGATATTTCTGCTAAGATTTCTATTCAACGTTACCTGGATAAAACATTCCTTGACATTTCTAAGCATTTGAAGATTTTGATGAGAGATACAATTGAGAATACTCCAACAAAACCTTTATAATTGAGATCATGAACCAATTGTTATTAGACTACCATTCGAAACTTAGAAGTTATGGATGACCGTTCCATCCAATTGTGGCACTCTTCAACAATGCACATCCACGATCCTACCTCACTAGATTCGAACCCAGAACCTATCGGTCTTGCATGCGAACATTGAACCTCTAGACTACTGAGCCAGTTGGTATCCAACAGTTTTTATGTCAAACGTCAACGTTATTATAATACATATTTTTTTACTATCTTAATTAAACAGACTACTTAAATCTACTTACCATATTGATAAGCTTGTTTAATATTTTCAATTTCAGTATTAGTTGATGTACATAAAACTTCAATAATTGTTTCTTCATCAGTACCTGCACCATTAATTGCTTTATATAATGCACGTGCATTCACTATATCTATATCAGTTAATAACATTTTAAGTAGTTTTTTAAAATGACCGCTTGTTTCACTAGACAATTCATCTATTAAATCCTATTTTAAAACAAAAAAAATTGAAAAATATAATTATTAAATGTTTTATATAAACAATTGAAACATTGAATTATTTTTGTTAAAACGATAAGAAGCGCGAAACTATAATTTATGAAAGAACCAATCAGATTTAAGAAAACAGGTGTTGGATTTTGGCGCGTAATTCATTCGGTTTAATAGCATTTTGGTATTATAGTTAATGTCAGTTCGTGATGTAACTCCCCCCCCTCAAAAAAATCTAATTCCTAAGCTTAACCATCAACTGTAAATCATAATTCTAGTTTCTCATTGTTAGGTCCCGATAAAGATAATGAATGGTAATTTGAGGATCCTTTTATCGATCAATACTAAACGTATATTTTTATCGTATAATTGTTAAATAACTTAACTATTCATATTGCAGAAACTGAGACTGGTGTTCTGGACTTAACTGGTTGGGCTAGGCAGGAAGCAGAACCAATTAGAACTCTAGGTTGTTCGCACGTGTTTTACGCGTCTTTGATCCGATCGATAATCCACTGCTCTCCAATCGGCGGTCACAAGTTATAAAACTCATACTGGTTTATAACCCTCATTTGGTCCTATTTACTAGGCGAACACTCTAAAGGTTACTTAATTATAGTCTCACTACAAGAAGAGATTAGTTTTGTAAAGATTATAGTATTTTCACAATTGAATTGACAAGTCAATTTAAAGTAAGATCATCAATGAACGTTTGGAATTACTGGAGTTTCATATTAGAACGAAATAGTCATTCAGTGATGTCAACTTTTCAGTAGTGATGTGACTTAGATTGACTTTTGAATTTAACTATGAAAATGCCTATAAGTTGCTTTTATAGTTGAGATAAATTTCTACGCTATAATAGAATTGAATCCATTCGTTAAGAAACCCTTATACTAAGCTTCATATTTTTTTATTAAAGTTGAATAATGGTCAGTATTGAGATGTAGGACGTGAGTTTCGCGGGACTCGAACTCAGGACCTTCTGTGACGCGTGCAAATGCTTAAATCTTTAGACCACTAAACATCAGTCGATCCATGGTCTTGAGCAACTCTTCATTCATTGCCTCAGATGGATAACTGTCTCACACTCGATACGATCGGAATCTACTGTTCACGGCGTCGGAACTGTCGATGCGCACTGTTGAAGAATCCCATACTAGGATGAAATGGCCGTCCAATGCTTCCAGGTTTTCCATGATGGTCTAGCTTCAATAGACTCATGATCTCAACCATTAAAATCACTATAACATCCACAAAAACCCTTTCTGATATTTTGGTAATCCTACCTCTATATATGATCATTTACTTTGTTGTTATTTATTAGCTTCTTGTAATTGGTTTCAAGTTTTACTTGAACTATGAATCAACTAGTGAATACTATCATGTTGAACAAATTTCAGTTGATCAAGAATTTTTCAAACATACAATCACAATTTGATATTGGAATTAAGACCTAAATCACCACTGAGTACTTGAAAGCACTAAACGATCGTTTCATGTTAGTATGAAACTGCTCAGGATTACGCATTCACAATCCTTTATCTGGGAATCAATCTCAGGACTTTCGGTCTTATTACATAGACCACTGGCCAGACGTTGGAAGTGGATAGGACATACAATACAGAAATCACCGAACTGAATCACAAGGTAAGCCCTGACTTGGAATCTTGAAGGGAAGCGGAAAAGACGAAGGTCAAATGGCACATTACGTCGGGAAATAGAAGCAGAAATGAAAAAGATGAATGACAACTGGAAAGGATTGGGCAAGACAGGGTTCGATGGAGAGTGATGGTGGTTGGACTATGCTCCTCCATAAGGAGTAACAGACGTAAGTAAGTAAGTAACACACAATTATGATTACTATCAATTTACCTTTCCATACATTGCTTTAAACGTTTCTCGTATTTGAATTCGTTGAATAGAATTACGATAACCCAAAACATTAATGATACGATGTTCATCAGTTCCTAATGAAAATACAGAAAGAAAAAAAAAGTGTACGAAAATGTTTTTTTCCAATTACTTTGCAAGTGAGTGGTTATTGAAGCTTATTAGCTAAGTGGATAACTTAGTGGTATTTGAAACGAACGGTACTAGATTCAAGTTCCAGAGTGAATATCAACTTTGGTATGCAGGTACATTCAACTGACAAGTTTCAAATAACAATACAAAAGCATCTTAGATTTCAAATGCTAGATCCATTCCATGCATTTTAGATGCCTATATTAATAATAAAACACATTTCCTTCAAACAAAAAGACACCTCAATCTAGTATATTTTATACCTTCATTAATTGTAGTAGCACGTGTGAACGAAGGTTTTGCAATACTGTAAATTGTAAACCAACAGAGATAAACTCAACAGTCTGAACGTCAAATACTTGCTAAATACCCTGAAGGTGTTCAGTTCAATCTCCCGTTAAAACAGAAGTTGAAAACTACCTTAAAAAATCCAATTCTATGACGAAATAGTTGTCAAATGCCTTCTGGTTTTTAATGGATATCTAACTTAAATCAATTCATGATTAAAAAAAACTGCTCCCAAATGTACTGGAACGGCCGAGGGTGAGGAGAGTCAGCTCTCTTTACCGAAATACTTTCATATGGACATACGTATACAGCCACTGCCAGTGAATTCCTACTCACTGCCTTCTCACGGCATTACTATTGTTTACGAAATTGAGAGGACGAAAAGAGAATGTTCGGCGTTGTAATTGGGTTGGTGGATATGGAGTATCCACATAGGGGAGTTGGAAAACCATCATTCCAAACTAATGGTATACATGGACTCTAGTATCCTGAACCAATCATTGATTGCCGGCTACTATGGGACTGCATCTTCTTACGCTGCTCCACTGTCTTGTGAATCAGACCTTTAAGTCGAAGGCTCTGGGTGTGGCTCTCTAAAAAAACCACCTACTTCGGTTTGAGCTCCCTATCAGTATCATAAGCCACACACAAACCAAGTGACTTGTGTAGTGCATATCTATTCGGTGCCCCTTTTATACCAATACCTATGTGTTCAAGTGAAAATTAATTAATAAATACAAAACCACAGATTCAGTAATCTCCACAGCCTTCTATATGAATGTCTATATGCCAATGACCAATACACCAACGTCAAGCCTCCTTAAACTATTATTTTCTTATTAGTTTTCGGGTTATCATGTGATAAAAAAACACTGATGAAGTTTGTCTGGTTACTATGTTTACACTGTTTATGCGTGATTATAAGCTTTTCAAGGGTAAATCATCTTATCTTGTAATTGAGATAGTCAATCACGCCCAATTAGAACTTATAACAATGAATAATTAATGATGAAAGAAAAACAGAATTTTCCACTTTTTACATAGTTATGATGAAAAGTAACGAAAGAAATTAGATAATTATATGACTATGATATAGACTACTTATATTGAAAGGTATAAGTAGTATGTAGCCGCAATCCGAAATGTAAAACCTGTCAGAAGATTAAATGGAAGAGATCGGTAAAGGGAAACAGTGAAGCAATGGAATAACAACAGAATTCGAAGAATGAAGAAGTATCTATATGACAACAAAATGATGCAATACAAAACTGTTACAATTTATGGCTCTATCTATTATCATGTGATGAAGTCACCAATCAGAATACCGACTTATATGATTCTGTCCCTCTACTAAACTAATAACACATCAACAAGTACTAGCAAGCCTGTATCTACTCTGAGTCTTTATTGGTCCTCAGTATGATTGATTATGAAACTCTGTATCGTTCTTCTGAACGACATCATCAGCACAAACTTCATGTAGAATTGAAATGTTCAGATTTCTACACATGTGGTTCACAGTGTGTTCTGTACACCTCGATATTAGATTAGTTCTTGTTAACCTTGAACCCGTCATTGTTTACTTCTTTGTTTTGGTTCATGTTTATGTTTTTTGTGACCCAGGATCTGTCATTATTTAGATCGTGTGAATGATTGCTGTCGAAATATACATATATATCGCTAATTCTCGTATAGGATTATCGACTTAATCCGCGTTAGCGAATAACGGAATTAAATAAGCCAAATACGAGAAAAGATTTTGAATGCATATATTTCATGGACATATTCTTGATTTGAACAGGCAATCAAGGCGATGAAACAAAGATGGAAGAACGAAGCAGGTTGGCGAAGGCGTGTGAACCAACTCCAAAAGTTAATCAATATTTATAGTCACACAAAAATAAGTTACAGATATATAGTAAATAAGATAAGAAGGGCACACATATATGCGCTCATATAAAAACAGTTAAGGTTGATAAGCCAATAATTAACATATACAAAATGTAGCTTGATTAGAATGGATAAACTAGCTTGTCCGTAAGCTAGAATAAACTATGTAGGTTTGACATAGTACCCGCTCCTAAAACTGGTAGATGATGTAATCACGGTTAAAATGAGTTAAATGAGATTATAAATTCAATCTAAACCCAGGATCTTGCAGTCTCCCGCGCTAACGCCTAAACTGTAGACCACTGAGCTGGCCGGCATCCAATGGTGTTGATATCTAACTTCAACTAATCCACGAAATCCAGTGACACATTCACCATTATCATCAGTGATTTACTATCTCACAACAGACCTGGTTGAACTCCAATAGTCACTGCTTCGCACTAAAATTCCAGGATGTGGATGTGTGGCTCAATTTCGTGGATTAGTTGATGTTAGATATTAACACTATCCAATGCCGACTCAGTGGTCTAGAGTTTAGGCGTTCGCGCGCGAGACTGATAGATCCTGCGAGGCGGGATCGTGTATACGCACTGTTGAGGAGTCCGACAATAGGACGTAACGGCTTTTCATAATGGTCTAGCTTCAATTTACTCATGATCTCAACTATTAAAATTACTATAATATCCACAAAACCCCTTCTAATATTATAAGCATTTGTCCAATAGGGAAGCTACACTTAGAGATTCTGAAATATTCTTCCAAAAAATGATTGGATGGAGCATCTTCAGCTCTTTCTGAACTTCTTAGAACTTCCTCATTTTCATCCGTGGGTTATCCTCACATTATCTATAAGTATGTTTGTATTTAAAATCGTCTCAAATCATCATATAAATATAATAATAACTTACCCAACTCCTGAAGCATATAGATCTTTAGCATCAGCTTCAGCTAATTCATGATTAATGATTGAATTGATACCTTTTTCAGGTATTGCTTTCAATTGTAATACTGGTATCTCATCACGTTCAGCTTGAACTAAACACATTAATGCATATTCATAATCACCACCTATTTCTTTTTTCATATCAGTAACTAATGAACGTTCTGATTCTTTTGTTTGTTTATTGAAAGATATTCAAATGTAAAACAGAAAACAAAAACTAGAGGATAATCTTTTGTTTATGTATGAACCGGATATAGATTGGAAATAAAGTATGCTCAATGTACAATGATGTTGATGCACGCTGATTGGCTAATTCTTATCCAATCAATGTTAGTCGATCCTTGAAGAACACTTTAGAATCTTCTCATATAAAAAAACTATCAATATACTAACGTTTCTCCTATAGTGCTTCTTACTTCCATCTACCCCTTGTTATTCCTGTTTAACCATGTTCTGATTTGGGGACTTGTCGAGTGAATTGGAGTCCAAGAATATTAAGCAGTAAGAATAGCTTGGTTTGTAATAAGAGAGAATTATGACAGTGGTGACAAGGCAAAAGGAAACCGAATTCAAGATATTCATATCAGATGACCAGCCCAACCAAATACTAAAACAACTGCAAGCAAAACTTGTTGCGGTTGTCGGACACTTTTAACTCAACAGCTTAACATTCACTGCTTGTGTACATATGCTAATTCAAGTACGTCTTGTGATGTATTTGCTAGCAGCATCTTAGAATTCATCTATTACCCTAAAAGTGGAAATACTTTTCTCATGTGGCTCAAACGTTTGGAAGATACATTTAGAATAGAATTCTGTAAACAAGATGACATGTGAAAGACTCGGTTGTTGGTACGTAAGTTGGGAAGTAATGAACATGCATGTTATGCTGACCATGTATTGCTAACATAATGTAATAGATACAAAAAGGATATGAATGTCTATGATATGTGACTTAAAAGAGTAACACATGATTGATTACTTAGTGTGAATTGACGGGAACAGCTTACTACTCATTATTGATTTGTATTCTGGACTTATTGAGTATAGACTACTTACATTTATGTTAAGTAAGTTATTATATTGCCAATATTCTGGTTCTCTATATTTGGTTGTAAATTATGTGTCTGGTATAATACGAGCCTGGTCTGTGCATAGCCTATCAATCAAGTATCCAGTCTTACTTACTTACGCCTGTTATTCACAATGGAGCGTAGACTGCCGACCAACATTCTCTAACCCACTCTGTCCTGGGCCTTCCTTTCCAGTTCTATCCAATTTTGCTCATTTTTCTCATGTCCGTTTTCAATTCTCAACGTAATGTGTTCTTTGGTCTTCCGATTCTCCTTTGGCCTTCAGGATTCCAAGTGAGGGCTTCCATTGTGAGCCAGTTGGGTGCCTTCTTTAATATATATCCTGTCCACTTCCAGCGATTCTTCCTGATTGCTTCCTCCGCTGGGATCTCGTTTGCTCTATCCCACAGTGGATTGTTACTGATAGTGTCTGGCCAACGGATCCGAAGTATTTTGCGTAGACAACTGTTAATAAACACTTGTATCCTCTGCGTGATGGCTTTCGTAGTTGTCCAAGTTTCCGCCCCATTCAGTACAACTGTCTTGACATTTGTATTGAAAATTCTGACTTTGATGTTGGTTGACAGACAGTTGTTTTGAGTTTCAGATGTTCTTCAGTTGTAAATATGCTTCTCTTGCTTTGCTGATCCGCGCTTTCACATCTACATCAAATCTCCCCGTGTTCATCAATGATGCTGTTCAAATATGTAAAGGACTTTACATCTTCCAAATCTTCTCCGTCGATTGTGATTGGATTGTTGTATGTTTTGTTGTATCGGAGAATCTTGCTTTTCTCTTTGTTGATGTTGATACCTACTGCTGCTGAGTTTGCTGCTACATTGGTCGTCTAGTCTAGTCTAGTCTAGTCATAATATCATCTTGATCACCGGTTGTACCACTGAATATTAAAAATACATCGCGGGAAACAGAAAAAGAAAACATTTTTATTCTCTACTTGTACCAGTCTAGCAATGGGATGTGAAAGTTCAAGTACATTACGCTGAATAATGCCAACCTATGTCCAGTATGGCTTCCTGCGGGCTATATTTAACTATCGAATATCTAGACATGGTGAAAGTCATTTCGACTAGTAGTCACAGTACAACATGTTCGATAGAATAGAGTCAACGCTAAAGACTAGACAGATATGACATTGGTTGCTACTGCTTTAATGGCTGATCAATGTAAACATTACTATTACAAGTTGTACTTAAACGTGTCAACCAAAGAATGAACAACCTAATATATGATCATGTACTATTTCAAATAGTAAGGTAACAACTACTAGTTTTACAAAAGACAATAGTATCAATTCGGGGTCGTGGATTAGCATTACTGGGAAGTCCCACAATAAGACGAAACGGCCGTCCAATGCTTCCAGGTTTTCCATGGTGATCTAGCTTCAATTGACTCGTAATCTCAACTAATGACATTACTACAATCACCGCAAAACCCCTTCTGATACTAATCAACATATGCTCACTAGTGACTGGCTTCAAAGAGGTATATCCTGGAGTTCTAGTGAGAAGCCGTTACCAGTGGAGTTCAACCAGGTCTGTTGTGAGATATCAACTCACTGAAGACAATAGTGTACGTTGGCGCAACTTCGTGGATTGGTTGAAGTTAGACATTAACACCGTTGGATGCCGTTGCAACTTCAATTGACTCATGATATTATCAATTCAATTGTAAATTCCATAGTGAAACTATTACAGTTAACATATCAATAGATGATAAATGTAACAAACATAACTTACCTTCAATTCCTTTGTCTTTGAGTACTAAGAATGAAAAAGATAAACAAGAGTTTATTTAGAACTAGACGTATATCATGAAGAACTAACATTTAAACTAACAGAACTTAGATATCTAGATAAGAGTGAATTGATAAACGTCAATTTCAACACAAGTGTACAATCTTTCATCAGCTGATTGAGATTAGAAATATGAATTGGAAGCTGATTCAAGTTTGATTTGAATAAGTTTCAAATGAAGTTACCATATTCCAATTCAGAACAGTGTAAGAGAAAATTATCAGTATATTGTTATGGAGATTATTAAGTTTTTGATTGAGATCATGAATCGACTGATGTTAGACCACCATGGAAAATCTGGAAGCACCGGACGGCCGTTTCGTTCTATTATGGGACTCCTCAACAGTACGTATCCACGATCCCGCTCGCGGGATTCCAACCCAGGGATTTTAGTTTCACGCGTGAACGCTTAACCTACTGAAGCACTGAGTCGGCATCCAATGGTGTTAGTGTCAAACATCAACCAATTCACGAGATTGCGCGACCATCTTCGATTGTACTGAGGTAGATACCTGTCTCTACCGGACACGGATTAGTTCCACTGATCACGGCTTTACTTCATGATCTCAATCAAGAAAATTAAGAGAAAATTGACAAGTTAGACAGTAAACATGAGAAAATTACTATCCAACGAATTGAAACACTAAACATAGGAGATATAATTCAGTCAGTCAGCTACAACGTAGGACCAGGCACATATGTGCATCGGTCCAGGTTGCCATACCTCATTAGCACAGCAAGATGAACACCGGATTCATAGCAATGGTTAGGTCAAAGGTGGTAATATATAGGAGAAAGACTGCATATAAGGATATAGTACAGAAAGAAAGAATTAGTTAGTAGAAAGAAAGATATGAAGTGATTTTAATCTCATAGTTTAAGGGAAGATAGAGAGTGTATACACCTACGCCATTGCGATCGATTCTGAGCCATGTCACCAAGAGTCTCCAAACATTAGTTACGAATGTCACGCGGACCCCAACTAAGTAGTCTGCATCTACCAACATGGCTCAGACTAGAAGTTAATGACTTCAAGCACTGATACCACGTTTTGATTTGGCCGCCCCTAACTTTCTTCCAACCATCTCCAACACCGGTTTGCATTGCACGTCGTGGTAATCGGTGTTCAGGTATACAAGACACGTGGCCCAACCATCTCAATCAATGAAGATTCACAACTTCATCAACTGATTTACCATCATTCCCTAATACCCTACGTCTAACCTCACTATTACTTACCCGGTGATCCCAGCAGATGCCAGCAATATTTCTAAGGCATCTGTGGTCAAATACTAGTAGCTTACGTGTGTCTTCTACTCTTAAAGGCGATGTTTCGCTGCCGTAAATTAAGACAGAACGGACTGCCGCGCAGATATAATTAGAATAAAATAAATGAAAATTATGTAATTATAAGGATGACCCCTGTGTAAACTCAGGGAAGTTCTAAGAAGCACTGAAAGAATCGAAGATAATCCATGCAATCATCTTTGGGAAGAATACTCCAGAATCTTAACGTGTAGTTTCCCTATTGGACGAATGGTAAAAACCACTGCACGGGGATTGGATGATTGTAATGACGAACTTTAACATTTACAATTCCACTTTCATTTTGTGTTGTTTGTCTGAATCTTTCCATTGATGCTTAGTACGGCTATTTATCAGTTTCTTATTGGAATATGTGCATACTGTACGGATTGCCTCAATATTGTATTTATTCACAAATATTGTAAGCAGGGATGGATTGTGGCTAGTAGTGGAATTCAGGATACGCATTTCGTTTTATTTGGGACTTGTCATCTGGATGTACCTGCATTCCATAGTTGATGTTCACTCTGACACTCGAACGCAGTACCGTCCCCTTCAGGTGGATAAGCTAAGTGGATAAGGCGATGAAGTTCGAAGCGAACGGGGTTCGAAGCCCGGAGTAAACGCCAACTCTACGATGCTGGTACATCTAGATGAGGAGTCCCGAATAGAAGGAAACGTGCGTTCTGGATCGTACTGCTAGCGATTATCTATCTTTACTTATTTATAATTTCTTAGAAAACTATTAAGAATTCATGTGTCTCCAAGTAACCAGTAAGTGACTAATTTTCCACCTCGTCGTTTTTAAACTGGACAGACATGATTGACCTAATATGATAGTCAGGCTTGCTGTCACACTTGCAGATCAACAAGATAGTAGCTTAATAATTGAACTTTTTATTTAGATCCTTCAAGGAGAAATTTCTTTAGATGTTTGGGCTGTAGTGAAGATCACTATTGGCAACAATTGAATGTATTTGAATACACCATTACAAAATATCTTAGTAAAATTTGATAACCATACAGTAAATACTTCATTTGTAAAGTATCAATCAATCGTCTCAGACTTGATTGTTCTTTCGTTTCCATACCAATCATTCTTTGTTCACGTTCTCATTCGTTTCGATCTTCTTAAACTTCTACCGCCAGGCATTTCACTTCCATTTGATGATCATACATACTACTTCTATCTGTCGATATCAGTAACACACACCACATGTCAACCATGAAGTATTAATCATACACACACACACACAAATAGGTACACAAAAGCACTTAAATTTGTAGAACTTAATTCAATTTATCCAGATGAATCAAACTACTCCCTACAAACCCCCCCCCAATTAGGTATATAGGAAATAGTATTCAAACAATGTATCTCTTAAAACGTTTTTTTAAACATAACTTACCTTGTTTATAAGCATCAGCTACAGCTCTTGTTTCATCATTCCATAATGTGGTAAATATTTCAATAAGTACACGATCATTTGTTCCTAAGCCTTTCATTGCATAATATAATGATTTAGCCAACATATAAGGTGTATCAACAACTAGCTGACATAAAACTTTACGAAAGTCTCCACTAGTCTCCGATTTCAAATCGTCTTTTAGATCCTTTTTCGAAAAATCGTAGAATAGAAAATAACTAGAAAGGGGTTTTGTAAATATTATAATATTTAAATTCATGAGCTAATTGAAGCTAGATCACCATGGACAACCTGGAAGTACTGGACGGCGTTTTCGTCCCACTATGGGACTCCTTAGCAGTGTACATCCACGATTCCGCATCGAGAGATTCCAACCCAGAATCTATTAGTCTCGCGAGCGAACGCCTAAACTCTAGACCACTGAGCTGGACAGCATCCAATAATGTTAATATCTAACTTCAACTAATCCATGAAATCGAGTGATACATTCAACTTTGTCATCAGTGAGTTACTATCTCACAACAGACCTGGTAGAACTTCGCTGGTCATTGTAATCAAATTGTTCGAAATATATTGCGATAATATATCATCACATAGTTTGTAATGATCTTTGTCTTCTTATTAAACTATCAAAATTTATCAAAGGGACTAACTGTTTTACATCTTCGTTATCCCCACTTGTGTTCTCATTGATTACAATATGTTAATAGTTATTTGTACAACTAAACAACATCCTCAGTGTAAATTTCAGACAGATCAACTATGAGATGATGTTTTGTTCTCTGAGCTGGATGATTTAGCCATAGAGCTTTCATCGTTTTTCTGAACGATATCATCAGCACAAACTTCAGATAGGAGTGAAGTGTTCGAATTTCTCCACATGTGCAAAATTGCAAGTAGACATTTGGTGAGGACACATATTCAACTAAGAAAATCTGGAAATTTTGATTATAGGCAATTCCAAAAATGGAAGATGGTCGCGCAATCTCGTTGATTGGTTGATTTGAGACATTAACACCATTGTATGCCGGCTCAGTGGTTCAGTAGGTTAAACGTTCGCGCGCGAGACTGAAGGCCCTGGGTTGGAATCCCGCGAGGGGGATCGTGGATGCGTACTGCTGAGGAGTCCTACAATCGGACGAAACGGCTATCCAGTGCTTCCAGGTTTTCTATGGTGGTCTAACATCAATCGATTCATGATCTCAATCAAAAACCTAACAATCTCCAAAACCCCTAAATTGATAATTCTAAAAACATCGAAGAATTTTCAGAAGTTTGGTACTCAGGTCAATCGTCAATCAACAAGCACATTGAAATTAAGACAATTAATGAACATGTTGTAAATGTAATATTGCAGTATGGTTTTTCTATTTGATCATGTAACTCTGTAGTCGGTTATTCTCATCTGTGTTCTTATTCACTGCACTTCCACTTCGATTTTTCATTTTCTGGTGTGATATTTCCTGATATATCTGCATATATACTACCTTTGCTTGATATCTAATATTCGTTGGGACTGATTACTGATTCTGGACTCAAGGCTGGATACAGGAAAAATCTAACGATTAGTGAACTAATAAGAACTTAGATATCAGCTTATGGTCACTAGGACTGGTTGAGGTGTAATCAGTTAAGTCAAGAGCACTAAGCTATCGAGGAAATAACACGTGATATTGGACAGCGGTTTCAAGACATAACAGTCTGCTAAGTATGGTTAATTTGAACGAAGAATATTGATCATCGAATGAAATAAATGCTAAGCTTCGAGAACTGATCTATTCTTCTTTAAGTTGCTTCTCAATGTGAGTTAAACATTTTCCCAGACTAACGTACGTCTGCAATCATTCATATAACAAATACCATAAAGTTCCGAAGAAACGAACATACAATCGTAGATAACAATCAAATTTCTGAACCATACAGTAAATATCCATCGGTTATCTCAGATTTGAATGTTCTTTCGTTTCCACACCAATCACTTTCTGTCCTCATTCATGTTCTCTTTGACATTGGTAGCACACATCAAAATGAGAGCACAAATACTGATACTCAGAATTTGCTTGATCCTAGAACTAAATCAACCTGATATCTGAATACATTTCCTTTTATATGGTTTATTCAGTCAAGTTAATATCAAATCTTCTATAATTTGAATTTAGTAGTTTTAGTAAGCCCACGTACACAAACATGCCTTCTCTCTTTAGTTGTTGTAGCCAGTTTTGATAGTCAGTCAGTCAGTTAACAGCGTAAAACTTCGTACGTACGTACATCAGTTCGAGTTGCCATACCACATTAGTACACAGACACAATTGTCAAATCAAATGCACTTGTAGTGGAGGTAGTAAAAGTATAAGCAATAATCGGAAACATTAGGGTTTGGAGATGTTATTCAAGGAGTATTATCCAGTGTAATAAAGTTGAAAAGAGAAAAAAAATAGAGGACATGAAGAATTGAGAAGATTAGAATTTGGGTGAACACAAAGAGTGGATGAACTTGCGCCATTGCAAACGATTTTGAGCCATGTCACATTCAAGATCTCTAACCATCGATTGCTATCGTTTCGCGGATCCCAACCAGGTGATTAGTCTACACTTACCAACATGGCTCAGTCCACTTATCAGTGACTTCATGGATTTGTTCCATGTTTTGATCTGGCCGCTCCTAACATAATTCCAGCCTACTTCAACAGCATAAAACATTGATCCAGTTTTGATAAGTATTATATGAGTGCAGTATCAGTTATCATCTTGATTTTATATTTATTTCGCTACTTACTTACTTATTACTTACATGTTTATATAAACTTTTGTATGATCGACATAATTCTTGACGTTCATAATTTGTTCTACGTGCCAATATGTTGATAATTGCTGTTTCATCTGTGCCTTAAAATAGAAATAGAATATTGAAGTGTATTAATTAAAAACAAACTAATATGTATAACTAGTTCGGTAGCTTGAAAATGAGTAAGCTTTTAGCGGAGTTTCGTAGTCTAAGATGTAGTTTTCAGTTGTTAGATCTTCATTGTTCTTCTGAACAATTACAGACAACAACAGGTTAGAGTTCGATGACAGTAAATCGAGATTAAGGTCGTCAAGACATGCAGTCAATCATATTTTATGGAATTTGAATACCCCACGTCTACTTGAAGTTTGTGGTAGTGATGTTGTTCAGGAGAACATTGAAATCTTCACGATTAAACCAGATGGTTTAGAGAACGAGACAACTATTAGAAACCTAGTGGCACTGGATAAATGTTCTGTGATAGTATAGAACTCCTTAGCAAAGCCCAACCACCACTCCGCCATCGAGAATCGAACCCAGGGCACTTAGTCTTGTGTTCGAACGCTTAACGTATGAACTACTAAGTCAAGGTCTAGTTGTATACAAACCTATTTCCAATCAGTTCACGATAATGTGCGACCATCTAATATTTTTGGTAGGTGCCTTCAGCATACCCGAAACAGTTAAACTGGAAATGAAGAAGTAGATAATGTCACTACAAGGGGCAACAACAAACAATGAAAACCAAGGTATACAAAATAAAATACAGGTCACTTGTTTGAAAATCGGAATAGCTTACCTCTATCTAGAAATTTTTTACTGTTAAAAATAGCTTCTATAAAAATAGTAAAGGCGTGACTATTAAACTATTGAGCTCAGTATACCTATCACCTCTAAAAACACCAACATGAGATACAAATCTGCTTCACAATCTTAAGGCTTAATTCAGAGCTATGAAATCAAGTTGAATACTGACAATTATCCTGACGTTTTTTTCTGAGAAAAGGCTAATAATGATGTCATCAAAAGGTGTTTCCTGGAGTTCTATTGAGAAGCAGTGACCAGTGCAGTCCAACCGGGTATTTTGTGAGATAGTAACTCAATGATGACAATGGTGGATATGTTGCTAAATTCGTGGATTCGTTGAAGTTAGATACAAACAACTCTGAATGTTGGCTCAATGGTCTAGAGTTTAAGCGCTTGAGCGCGGCACCGATAGATCCTGGGTTGGAATCTTGCGATGCAGGATCATGGATATGCACTGCTGAAGAGCTCCGTAGTTGGACGAAACGGTCGTCCAGTACTTCTAGGTTTTCCATGGTGGTCTAGCTTCAATTAACTAATGATCTGAACTATTGAAATTACTATAATATCCACAAAATACCTTCTGATATTAATGATCAAACTATTAAATTATTTTGAAATGAAGTTTATTTTCATGTCTTCATTGTTGTAGTAAATAACATCAAACTGCAAAAAATTACGTTAAAACATTTTAGCTACTTATAAGTAGCTAATCCTTCGTCATGAATAGTAGCTAAAGTAAAAGAGTAATTAGTGGAATATCAGAGAACTAGAATTAGAGTCAGCTGCACCTCTTCAAGTAAATAAAATCCAATTGGATAAACAATTGATGTTCACTCCACAACTTAAGTCCGTTGCCGTTTATTTCAAACGACATCGTGCTATCCTCTTAACAACCGAGTCTAAATAACCACCCACTTCCTAATATTGTTTAGGATTCCAGTTGATCAGTCTCTTGTTGGCATGTGTGTATCCTGTACGGATTGCCTCGATTTTACTACATAGTCACAAGCATCATAGATAAGGCTAGATGGTGGTTAGAAATGGGCGCCCCAAATGGGGCGAAATTAGCGTCCTGGATTCCCTAAAAATTAGGTCTTTCAACGAGCCATAAATGATTTATTGCATATTATTTCTGTTTGGCCTTCATGATGTTTGTAAACATAGATTTCGAAAATTAAACACAATAAAGTTTTGTGACGTTTATCTGAGAATAGTGTAATAAGTTCATGACGATAATAGATGACTGGCTTCAAGAGGTATATCCTGGGGTTCTAGTGAGAAGCAGGTCTGTTGTGAGATAGTAACTCACTGATGACAATGGAAGATGTGTCAGTCGATTTCGTAAATTGGTTGAGGTTAGACATTAATACAGTTGACTGCCGGCCAGCTCAGTGGTCTATAGTTTAGGCGTTCGCTCTCGAGACTAATGGATCCTGGGTTCGAATCTCGAGAGGCGGGACAGTGGGTGCACAGTGATGAGGAGTCCTACAATAAGACGAAACGGCCATTTAATGCCTTCAGGTTTTCCACGGTGTTTTAGCTTCAACTGACTTATTATCTAAGCTATCGAAAAGCTAAAAGGCGGTAAATTTTTTCGCAAATCATGTTCTACACAGTAACTAACATTAGAATGAGTTGTCTTCCTGTATCATTTATTCATATGCAATGATTGGTCAAAATGGTTCTGTTATATCCAGATAATGAAGAAGTAAATAGTAACCGTTAGGATTTATTTGTGGACTTTTATTATATATATAATTATTATACAACTATTTATAATTTATTTATTTATTTGGACACATTAATATTGGTACAAGAGGGCACCGAATACATATGCACCACACATATCATTCGATTTGTGTGTGGGCTATGGTACTGCCCAAGTCCCCAAACCGAAGCACATCACTTTCTCAAGGGGCTACACTCAGAGCCTTCGATCTAATGGTGTGATCCACAAAGCACTGGAACAACGTCAGGAGATACAGTCCCATGGTAGTTGCTAACCAACAATTGGTTCATACTCCATTTGTTCCCTCATGATCCTGTACTCCATGTGCACTACTGATTTGAAATGAGGGTTTTCCAACTCCCATACTCGGATCCTCCATGTGCACTAGCACGGTTGAAGCGTTGGACATTCGCTTTTCGTCCTCTCAATTTCGTAAGCAACACCCATGTTTCAAGAAGTAGTGAGTGGGACTTCTCTGACAGTGGTTGTATACGCGTGGTCATATGAGAGCATTTGGATGTGGAGAGGGGACTCTCCCCACCCTCGCCTGTACCAGAGCATTTAGGGGCTATAACTATTACGTAACTATATTACATGTATATTCATATTTCTCTTATCATAAGCTTCCATTTGATTGATTGACTATTATGATACGATTTACCATTCTTAACTTATTCTTAATTCATTAGTAACAGTCTCTCACAATCACAGCCACTTTTGATTTGATCTTGTATAATTGTCATTTACTATTTTGCTTAAATATAAACTTCATATATTTGAAATCTATGATTCTTATAACAAAGGCTAATCTAAGTGTTCTGGATTCAACTGACTTGATTAAACAAGAAGTTACTCATCTTTAAAGATCAATAAGAGCTCAGAATTGAATCTAGTCTGTTCGTACTGGTTTATTATATAATATTTGGTCTGTTCATTCAATCAATCATTGTGTTATAATTAACAATCTTATCACATGCTATTTCAATAGGTCATAAGAATATAACAGATTCTTTTCATGATCAACTCTGAGTAACTTTTAACTTAGAAATAGGTATCTTCTATAGAATCATACATAGATGGATTACTATATAGTTCTACATTTGAAACTTCATGCCAATAGAGACTTTTCAAGAATGTGATTTTATTGATGATCTTGCAATACATAACTTTATGAAACACAGAGAGAGAGAGAGACCGAGAGAGAGAGGGAGGAGAGAGAGACCAGTTAATAATGCAAGTAAGAACTGGTAATAAGTAAAGAGTATAAATAAATATGGTCTATTCACTATGGTAACTAGTTAATTAATTAAAGTAGACTGGTTATTTGGTTAAATAACCAAGTTGCCAAGATACTGAAGATTGTAATTTCAATGTATTTTAATTACTCAACAATATGATAAATATTTCAAAAGCCTAATGAATTATTTATTGCCTACAATCCTAACCGGTGTTCGGGATGGTTGGAAGAAACTTAGGGGCAGCCAAACCAAAACGTGGCATCAGTGCTTGAAGACACTAACTTCTAGTCTGAGCCATGTTGGTAGATGTAGACTACTTGGTTGGGGTCCGCGTGACTATCGTAACCAATGGTTGGAGACTCTTAGTGACATGGCTCAGAATCCATCACAATGGCGTCGGTGTATTTACTCTCTGTCTTCCCTTAAACTATGAGAATAAAATCACTACATATCTTTCTTTCCATGAACTACTTCTTTCTTCCTGTACTATATCCTTATACACAATCTTTTTTCTATATATTACTACCACTTAGGTAACTAATTCTATCAATTTGATGTTCATCTTGTTGTGTTAATGAGGTATGCCAACTTGGACCGATGCGTATATGTACCTGGTCCTACGTTGTAGCTGAATGACTGACTGACTGACTATGAATTTATTATGGTTAATTGTCATTCATTATAGATGACTGTATACTCTTATCAATAAATGTTGTGATGAATGTCAAGATTGTAACTTGTTACCTATTGTAGTTAGTTGCCCCCCTCCCAATGCTCTAGTACGGTCGAGAGTGGGGAGAGTCCCCTCTCCACATCCAAATGCTCTCATACGACCACGCGTATACAACCACTGTCAGAGAAGTCCCACTCACTACCTTCCTGCACCATGGGTGTTGCTTACGAAATTGAGAGGACGAAAACCGAATGTCCAACGCTTTAACTGAATTGGTGGATACGGAGAGTCTACATGCGGAAGTTGAAAAACTCTCATTCCAAATCAATGGTGCACATGGAGTACAGGATCATGAGGGAACAAATGGAGTATGAACCAATTGTTGGTTAGCAACTACCATGGGACTGTATCTCCTGACGTTGTTCCAGTGCTTTGTGGATCACACCATTAGATCGAAGGCTCTGAGTGTAGCCCCTTGAGAAAGTGATGTGCTTCGGTTTTGGGACTTGGGCAGTACTATAGCCCACACACAAATCGAATGATATGTGTGGTGCATATGTATTCGGTGCCCCCTTGTACCAATGTCCATGTGTTTAGATAAATAAATTGTGGTTAGTTACATCGAAATCATGAATTAAGAGTTCACAAGCGAGACCGAAGGTTCTGGGCACCATTACCGCATACGAGTTTATGGATGTACACTGCTGAAGAGTCATACACTATGATGAAACAGCTGTTAAGTGCTTACAAGTTGTTAGTAGTTATCTAAGTTAGATCAGTATCTATTTATTTAATGAGTCATATAAATGTCTTTTGTGTTTCTTAAGAATTTCAGAAATATCAACTTTGAGAAGAAAGTATATCCGATAGTTGAAGCTGATATAGGAAAAAGCCTTTTATCCTAAATTCTACATTTAGTCATTGTTCAAATCAATAACATTCTGAGATCTATTTATAGTGATCAGATTTTAACACAGTCTAGTTGATATCATGAGGCAAACCAGACAAATTACATGGTACATGAAATTGTAGTCAATAATCGCTTCTTATATTAATGCTACCTGGGTTGAATCAAATACAAATAAAAAGGTTTAAATATATATTAACATCGTTGGATACCGGTTTAGTGGTCTGGAGATTAAATATTAGCGTATGAGACTGAAGGTCTTTGGTTCGAGTCCAGAGGGCGGGATCGTGGACGCTCACTGCTGAGGAGTCCCATACTAGGACGAAACGGTCAAATTGCAGACGACCAATGTAAGAGCAATGAATTCAGCTGTATTAGCAATTAGCCAAAATACGTGAATACAGAATGAGTGAGTTGAATTTTACAAAAAGTGTATATATCACTGACAACCAATAACCGGATAGATGAAAAACACATACATATATAGCAGTTGAATTCACGAGTCAATCTAAGCTAGACCACTATTGAAAACCTGGAAGCATTGAACGGTCGTTTCGTTCTAGTATGGCACTCCTCAGAAGTGAGCGTCCACGATTGTGCAATCGCGTGCAAAAACGAAGATCCTGGGTTCGAATCCCACGTGCGAGATCATGGACGCTCACTGCTGATTACGTGTGAAGGTATGGCCTAGCGATGAACTTTAAAGCTTCAATGGGGAATTCAAATAACAGGAATAATGACCAGTAGAAATATCTTTGTGTATTGCATAAACCATTTGAAATATGAAAGAACAGTTGCGTTTTATCACAATGGACTAAACTGATAGTGTTAAATCCTTAATTCCGTCTCTATAGTTAATACATAATTGATACAACTATCCTTCAGTTTTGACCTTAAACACTGAATCCTTGGAAAAAACAAGCCTTGACTCCATATCACTATACTTTATGGATTAACTAATCAGATAGTGATCTAGAATGTTTGCACGAAGGTTATTCACCTATATGAAGAGAGAGTATCTCTACATGAATGCTGGTGTCAGTTCATGATGAAAACTCTAACCTTAAATGTCTTATCCCTACTTTAAATACTTAACCCTGAATAGCAATCGATTCACTGTTGTTCTAATCTCATCTGTAAACTATACTGTCCTCGATCATTGTTTGATAAAACTAAATTACATTGTTAAGTCAAACAAATTCGGGATGAGAAATTTCAGAACTGTCTTAACAATTCTTTCCCCCCCCCCTCAAGTCTCCAGCAGTAATTTGAGTAATAAGGAAAGAGATATGACAGTTAAGATGTGTTAGATAAATGACCAATTGTATATTCTTCACTAATAGCAAGTGTATAATCAGTGAAAAGTAGGGATTCGATTACAAATGTAGAAGAAATCATGATATCTGATTGCTTACCACTCCTCTGTTACCCACAACATGAATAGATACTATTTTTGAAGTATCTAAGATGAGAACTAGTCTAAGTGAAGTCTTAACGATTTGAGAGTGTAATATTAAAGTTGAATAGTTAATTGGAAAACTTGGAAATACTGGATGGCCGTTTCGTCTTAGTATGAGACTCCTCAATAATGAGCACCGACGACCCCGTCCCGCGTGGTTCGAACCCAGGACCCATCAGTCTCGCACGCGCATGCTTAACCTCTAGACCACCGAACCGATGTTCAACGGTGTTAATGTTGATGAAAAAAAAATTTTTTCGAGGAGATAGGAAGAGTATATTTGGCGACGACCAATATATCGGAATTCTCGGATCTAATCTGGCTAGCGATCGCGGTTGATGTTGAGCACAGCGTTACCACACGTGATCTGGTGCGGATGCATGACCGAGCGTCTTCAGCTAGATGAGTCCACTAAAACATATGGTCAGCATCCAATGTCGAAAACTTAGGGCTATTTATTTTGGGGATTTATTTACCGCTACAATGTCGAACTTCCAGTAGTGTTCCAGTTGACTTGTCTTCTCTCTCATGCTTGTCAGCCAATTAGGTGATAGAATAGTATTTTCTTCTCTACCCTAAACAGTTGGTCTCACTTCGAACTCACACAAACTAGCCTCAAGTTTAAGCCAGTTAGCCTATTCCGTCAAGGTCTTAATCTAGATTTAAAGTAGTTAACCTCAGCATAGAACGTAACATCTTCAAACTTTACAGTTCGTTGTAGAAATCCACATGACAAGTTAAGATGTAATATCATTAGAGATAACTTTTTCCTAATTGTCACTTTATAATGGGAAAACAGGGTCGCTGGAGATTCTGATTATCCAAGAAAAACACCTCAAATATTATCAGTATAGGGTTGTGGGGATTATTAAGTTTTTGACTGAGATCATGAACCGACTGATGTTAGACCACTATTGAAAATCTGAAAACACTGGACGGCCATTTCGTCTTATTGCGAGGCTCCTCAGTAATGCGCGAGATTCGAACCCAGGACCTACCAGTCTCGCGCGCGAACGCCTAACCTCTAGACCACTGAGCTGGATGGCATCCAACGGTGTGAGAATATATTATATAATACTTTTTCTTTGTTACATAATATACCTAGACATCAATGTAGAGTTTATTATAATCGATTTATAATTGTCGTCTTGGTAATTGATAGTTTCAACAGAATAGTAGTAACTAATCTTTTTCTCCCCCCTAGAAATGTCCATTTTCTAGTTCATTCACACTAAAAAAATCTATGTATCATGAAATTCTCATTGGTTATTTATATCCTGTTTGTCTATACAATCAAATTCAAGGATAAACATCAACAATTTATATTCAATGAAACAACTACAATGTTCAAGATTCAATTTAACTTGAATGAATAAAGAGTAACCGACATTTTGAAGTGTTTAATAAATGTGTGATATAACACAGTTTTAAGCATTTTCGTTTTCTTTGTTCATTTAATATATCATTGTCGTACGTAAGACAGGCCGGTGTCAAGAAAGGTTGCTTACTCTCACTCTTTCTCTTTCTTCGGGTGATGGACTAGATTATGAAGAAGTCAACATCTAGGGGGAAGCATGGGATATAGTGAACAGTTGGGATGCAGCCGAACGATCTAGACTTAGCAGATGATTTGGCTCCTCTATCACACACGCAACAAGAAATGTAGGAGAAAACGTTCAGTGTAGCAGCAGTCTCAACAGCAGTAGGTCTCAACATCAACAAAGAGAAAAGCAAGATTCTCCAATACAACAAAACATACAACAATCCAATCACAATTGACGGAGAAGATTTGGAAGATGTAAAGTCCTTTACATATCTGGGCAGCATCATTGATGAACACGGGGAGATTTGATGTAGATGTGAAGGCGTGGATCAGCAAAGCAAGAGAAGCATATTTACAACTGAAGAACATCTGAAACTTAAAACAACTGTCTGTCAACCAACATCAAAGTCAGAATTTTCAATACAAATGTCAAGACAGTTGTACTGGATGGGGCGGAAACTTGGACAACTACGAAAGCCATGACGCAGAGGATACAAGTGTTTATTAACAGTTGTCTACGCAAAATAATTCGGATCCGTTGGCCAGACAATATCAGCAACAATCTACTGTGGAATAGAGCAAACGAGATCCCAGCGGAGGAAGAAATCAGGAAGAATCGCTGGAAGTGGATAGGACACATATGGAGGAAAGCACCCAATTGCGTCATAAGGCAAGCCCTCACATGGAATTCTAAAGACCAAAGGAGGATAGGAAGACCAACGAACACGTTACGCCGGGAAATGGAGATAGACATAAGTAAAATGAAGAAAAATTGGATGGAACTAGAAAAGAAGGCTCAGGACCCAGTGGGTTGGAGAATGCTGATCACAGCCTATGCTCCATCGAGAGTAACGGGCGTAATTAAGTAAGTAAGTGTATGCAGCATTGACACACTAAATGAATAGAAAACTACTCGGCCATGCTAGATATCACATTTATATTGACTAAAGTTGATTATTCATACACACACACACACAACCAATCAATTTTCAAATAACATTCTATACGATAATATTTTTTTCTACTAACCTGGACCTTTCATAGCCCGATGTAATCGTTCAGCATCAGCTGATGCTGAAAAACCAGTTGTTGGTTTAATTGTTGGTGTGTAATGTTTACCATGTGGATCAAATGCATGAATTAATGAACGTGTTATTCCAAATCTATAGAAATAATGATAACAATAATAATAACATTATTATTGTATTAAGAAAATAAGTTTGACTAAGTGGATAATGTAATGTCATTTGAAGCGAATGGTTCTAGGTCTGAGTCCTGTAGTGAATATCAACTTTGACATGCAGGTACATCCAGTTGATGAGCCTTAGATAAGACGAAACGCGCGAACTGGATTGCATCTTTATTTGAGAGTCATTATTTAATCATTTGAATCAGCTGATGTCAGTCGGTTATGAAGAACATTTTTAATTACCCTCCCTCAAAGATTATTAAAACACAACTATTCGGTATCTTGATTGGTAATAATAGGGTGATGTAAAGGATCACTGATAGTTTTGTAAACCCTGATAGTTACAGTAAGATATTGTACTTGTTAGAGTTCAACTATTTGAGATAAGTAATCTACTGACCATCATGCTACATCGTGCAGTAACGGAAGTAGGAGTCATTTTCGTTGAGTTATCGTGTTTGTCAGAGGAGAGTTTTAATTGCAGAGCACATTCATGTATGAGATATTTGGGTCATTACTGAGAAAGACTCTTAAGCGACAATTAAATAGCTGTACAGTATCAATCAGCAACATAACTTAACATCATGATGAAATGATCTTCAAATATTGCTTAACAAAACGAGGTGTACCATTTCACTATTATACAACAATTTATTAGTTAAGATCATGAGTCAATTGAAGCTAGACCACCATGGAAAACCTGAAAGCACTGGATGACCGTTTCGTCCTATTGTGGGACTCCTCAGAAGTGCGCATCTACGACCTCGTACTGCAAGATTCGAACCCAGGACCTATTGGTCTCGCACACGAATGCTTAACTTCTAGATCACTGAATCCATATCCAACGGTGTTAATGTCTAACTTCAACCAATCCATGAAATTCTTAACAGCATATAGTAAAAATGTTTTTAAAAACTTACCCAGAAACAGTGGCCATTTAATAAGTCTTCAGAATGAACTACAATTTGACAGTCGATTATTATAAGTTGCCTGAAGTGAATAAAAAGGTTTTAGTGAAAATGTTAAGTTACAGTATCCATAGGCAAAACACACCAACAACAACTACTACTGCTGCAACTGATCAAATAGAGTTCTGAAGAATAAGTTACATGTTTGTGAATCTGGTTATCAATGTTCATTGTTTATGCTGTATTATGCATTCTCTCGTAATATTCTATTCGATTAATGGGGCGATTGTTTCATTTAGGAATAGACTTCCCGTTGAGGATTTCATTTCGAGCTGTCATTTTCAATTTATTGCTCTTTACTTTGAGTGTTAAGATGCATGACAGTGATGTGTTAATGTCTGACGAAATCTCTGCACGGATTCAGAAAACTCGTTTGGCTTTTGCCAAATTACGTCACCTATGGCGAAGGCGAGATTTCTGTCTATCAACAAAAGGATGAGTATACTGTGTAGCAGTTTTGGTTTATTCTAATTTAAGGCTATAAAACCTGGCCATTAGGAGTGGAGTATACTCGTAAGCTACCAGTAATTGATCAAAGATGTCTTATAAATATTACTCGCATCTGCTGGGACCACCTGGTAAGTAATAGTGAGGTTAGGCACAGGGTATTCGGGAATGATGGTAAATCACTTGATGAGGTTGTGAATCTTCATCGACTGAGATGGTTGGGCCACGTGTTACGTATGCTTAAACACCGATTGCCATGACGCGCAATTCTGACTAGTGTTGGGTTAGGGGTCGGAAGAAAATTAGGGGTGGCCAAACTAAAATGTGGTATCAGTGCTTGAAGTCACTAACTTCTGATCTGAGTCATATTGGTAGATGCAGACTACTTGGTTTGGGTCCGCATGACCATCGTAACTAATGTTTGGAGACTGTGGGTGATATGACTGACAATCGATCACAATAGCGTCGGTGCATACACTGCTTGTTTCGGGGAATTTTCGCAGGTTGTATTATTTTCTTTTAGTTAAAATCATCAAGTGATGTCATCTAGACTATCGCGTCCTCAACGACCCTCTAGCTAAGATCATTTCATGATTTACTTTATGAAAAGTCTACAATCTGAGAAAATTCCCGCATAATAATCATGTTTTCATTAGTGACTAGCCTCGAAGTGCAACTTGTGGAGTCCTACTAAGAGGCCATGACCAATAGAGTTCGACCATGTCAAGTGTGACGAAGTTAATTATTTACTAAAGACATTGGAAGACAATGGTCCTACAACATCGTGAATTGACTGACATAGAATTTCTACACTACTGGATTCTGGCTCAGTGGTCTGGAGGTCATACAAACATAGTTACAAGAAGGCACCAAATAGATATGCGCCACATAAATCATTCGATTTGTGTGATGCTTAGAATGCTGCATGGGTTCCCGAAGTGGTTGGTTTTCTGAGAAGGTCACTCATCGAGCCTTTGACCTTTAGGGTTAATCTACAAGGCAGTGGAGCAATGTACGCTGATGCACTTTCATAGTAGCCGGTGACCAACAATAGGTTCATACACCGTTTGTTTCCTTACGATCCTGGATCCCATGTGCACCCTAGGTAGATCCTCCGTATCTAACATCTCGGGTAAAGTGCCAGACATTCACTTTTCGTAAACAACACTTCGGCCGTGAGAACACAGTAAGTAGAACGTCCCTGTTAGTAGCTGTATGCTCGTGGTCATGTGATATTTTTCTTGTGAAATGTAAATAAAGCTTCAAAATCAAAAATTGATATCACTTAAAGAAACACTTGGATGTCATCCCATTACGCTTAACTACTCGTAAAGTCGATGGATTAATGATATTAAAAGATATGGTGAGACTACAATTAATGGACGATCTTTGAGCGACGCTAAACTGACCTTGAGAATGTTCACCTAATAAGTAGGACTAGATAAACGTTATAAACCAGGGTGAGGAATTCGAATGATGATTTACAGTTGATCAGGAATTAGATTTAGGGTTTTCATCACGAACTGACATCAGCTAAAATGCCAAGACGCTATTTAACCGAATGGGTGAGTAATAAATTTCTCGCCGAAATATGACTGGTTCATCCATAAATAATAGTCTTGTCAAAGATATATATCTAATCAAGGACCTTCAATGTTCTTAATGAACACTATGCTAATCAGTTCACTGACACTACAGTATTCGTTTTCATTTCATACAATGAATGAGGTACTAATTTCGTTCTTATAGATTTTATTAATTTCTATGTTATATTTTCTTATTGAAACTTCAGGTACTGTGAGGATGACCTCCAGGTAAACATAAGGAAACTCTAAGAAGCACTGAAAGAACCGAAGACATTCCATCCAATCATCTTTTGAAAGAATATTCCAGAATGTCCTATTGGACAAATATTAAAAACTACTGTAAATAGATTGGATGATTGTAATGATGATTTCATTTTTACTATAAAAAAACAACTATAAAGATCTGAGAGTTTTGTACCATCTTTGATACGTTCCCTCACACATTCGTCTTCTGTCTTCTAACTTGAGATTTGAAGGAATCTAAGGTTCGATTACTCAAGTGTCTGCAATGTCTTTCATTCTATTTCATAGTCAGTTTTCTTTCTACACTTACTTACTTTGATATCAATAAAAAGGAATTCATTGAATAGATCAATACTTAATAAGAAGATAGATGAACAAACAGCTTAAAGAATTCTTTATCAAGATCGTCTAATTGTTATTTCTAAACTATGATTGGATGTAATAGTTGGATTCATGAGTCAATTCAAGCTAGACTAACATAGAAAACCTGGGAGCACTGGACGACTGTCTTGTCCTAATGTGGGACCCGTCAACAGTGCGCATCTACAATCCTGCCCCATGGGATTCGGATCCAAAACCTATTGGTCTTGTACGTGAACGCTTAAAATCTAGACCACTGACCCGACCGGCATCCAATGATGTTAATGTCTAACTTCAACCAATTCACGTAATTGCGCCACCGTCTACCATTGTCTTTAGTGAGTTACTGCCTCACAACAGACGTGATTGAATTCTACTGATCACGACTTTTCAGTTGAATTGACTCTTGAATTCAACTATTAAATTACCATAATATCCACGAAACCCCGTCTGAAACATCTACTTATATTATCAGAAGAGGGTTTTTGTGAATATTATAGTAATTTCAATAGTTGACATCGTGAGTCAATTGAAGCTGGATCATCATGGAAAACATGGAAGTGCTAGCGCACGAGAACGATAGGTCATTGGTTTGAATTTCGCTAGGTGGGATCGTGGATGTGCACTGGTAAGGAGTCCAACAGTAGAACGAAATGGCCTTCCAGTGCTCCCAGGTTTTCTATGTTGGTCTAGCTTCAATTGACTCATAATTTCGACTATTTATTTTATTATTTTAACACACAGATATTGGTACAAAGAGGCACCAAATACATATGCGCCTCACAGACCTCATTTGATATGTGTGAGGGCTGTGATACTGCCCGGGTACCCAAACCAAAGGTGTACTCTCTATTGAAATGGGTTAAAAATGAATATTGATCATAAATAAAAACTATAAAATAAAGAAACACCTCTGACATTTCATTACTTTGTGATAAAGTACTAGTTTCCTTGAGTTTATAAAACTGCTCATCTTTCAATACAATAAGTTAAGATAGCGCCCGTAGACAGATACGAGTAGACTATACAACCGCTCATGATTAGCATTATCATTTCAGTTCACATTTATTCATATGCCTAAAAGTGTCAGCATAGTACCAAATGAATTAAATACCAGATAACTAAAGCATGAGTCCTAGACTAAACTTCCAACTTAATAGTACAGAAGTGTAAGATGATAGTTGGAGGTAGTTGATAAGAAACCCTGAACCTAGGTTTCGTGTTATTTGGCACTCTTCAGCAAAGGACTTATGTTTCCTGACGGATTTGACCTCGTGTCACCCAGCTTCACAATCAGAGACTCTACTATTGGTCTATCCGTGCTGCCACTGACCTCCTGTAGGGCTGAGATGTATTTATGATTGATTGATCACTGGGTGGTGATCATTGTCATGTGTGTCAGGTTCTTCTTAGTGTAGATTGAATCCTATCGACCAAGTTGCAATATAGCTATTAGTCTAAGTGACTCGATATCGGGTGCACCTCCAACCACCATCTCATCTCAACATAGTGCATATAATGTCGAGTCACCTAGACTATTGGTCACATTGCGACTTGGTCGATAAGATTCAATCTGCCCTAAGAAGCACCCGAAATGCATGATATCGCTTACCACCCAGTGATCAATCAATTGTAAACTAGCAAAGTAAAGTTCAAACCTAACCATAAACCGAATAATCTCATTAATATTTAAATAGTTCCACTTTTAATATTAGCAGGTTGAATGTAGTCGGATGGAGACTCTGTTCCTGTTAATTGTCACTTATGAAGCACGAGTATCTGTTAGTTAAAGAGAATATATACGCCTTAAGGGATTCATATCTACGACACTGAATGTTACAAACAGAGATATTATCATTGAAATATCCAGTATATGACTGACATCCTGTTGGACTGCTAATATATACTGATTGATGATCAGTATGTCAATATATATATTCTACGGGATGAGGTTGTCGACCTCATGCCCAACCCTCCTCCTTTATCTGGCCTTGGGACCGGTAGTAACTCTAGAAGAGCTATAGACGAAGTGCTGGCGGGCTGCCTATGCTCCTCTACGAGGAGTAACAGGTGTAAGTAAGTGGTTGGTTTATTATAATCAATTATGATACTGATTACTAATTAGTAATCAATTTGTATAGCTTTACATTTTCTCTGTTCTTCTTCACTATTATCACTGTAACATTCTGATTAATGCCAAATTCTTTGAATAAGATGTACTAAAGTTTTAATCTGTCTATGATGGGATTCATGAATCCATAGGTTCTGTAGTCAAGCAAATATCTATCTACATTTAAAAAATAATCATGAAAGATCTAAATCTAGAGCTTAGATCTGAAAGGTTGTTAACCTAGTCAAAAATTGAATCGAATTAACCGAATACATTCTCTTTCATTGTAACTTAGTGAGTTTGTCGCTAATGTCGAAAACATCCTTGAAGTATCTTTGTTGATTAGCTTAGTGTATAATGAGTTGGCGTTTAACGCGAACTAAGCCAGGTTCAAGTCTCATTGTAGACAATAACACTGTAATACGGATACACCTAAATGATGAATCCCAAAAATGGGACAGAACGCTTATTTTGGATTCCACTTTTAAGCACAGATCCTCTGCTAGATCCGACCGAAAAATAAATGAATGGTAACAGATGGGAATTATTTATGGACTATTATTACATATATTCTTAGTATATAATTATAGAGTAACTACGTTGTAACTATGTTTCTTCTGGTAGTTGACTTGATAATGAAGACCTTGATATTTGACGGAAAGCACGGAATACAATGGAAAGCTCGGAATCAATTAAACGATTCGAACTTCTCAGATGAATTAGCCCATCTACCACATACACACGAGCAACTCGTCTCAGATTGATTTCAGATGATACAATATCAAGAATTAAGGAGGAAGAGTAGTGGGTCTAATGTTTAAGCGTTCACTGCGGTACATAGCCATCTTAGATTCAAACCCTGAAGGTGTTGTGAATGAGCATTAGAAAGTAGTTCCATACTGATATGAGACAATAGTTCGATGTTTCCAGGATCTCAATAGATCTTCAACTGATAACACTTAATAATGTAATTTGTGAAAGTCTTTTACTAGGTATACATTTATGTACATGACTTTGAAACTAATATATTGAATTTTCTTATCTTACATTATGGATACATCATAGTTAGAACAATCATTGAAAATCAATAATTAGTGGGCAGTTGTTTCATTGTAGTATATGACTCCTAATTAATGTACATCCACAACATCATCAAGGAACAAACTCAGAGCCTTCAAGCCTTTAATGGCTTACATTTTTTAACTTGAATTAATTAGGGATACTACTAGTCTATTATTGACTTCTATTGTGGTGTGTGCTACTTATATGGACATAAGTAGTAGACGATGTTAGTTGTGAACAGAATGTCTAGCAGCAGAGAGACAAGTCCTATAATTTTGTGTTAAATACATTCGATTGTCCCCACTAGTGTTCTCGTTCATTACACTATTAGTAATATTTGTCATACTCATAACATGATCAAAGTTCAATCTATCCTTATAAGGAATACATGTCATTGATATGTTGATTAAAGAAATCTACAATGAAATTGAATGATTTCATATAAAAGAATTCTAGATTATCATTTACTTCAATGTGTATTTATTGCTAGAAATCAAATACATCTACCTAACACTGATTTGAGACCCTGTGAGGTTACCGCCAGATCCAAACCCATATAAAGAAGGAGGGTTGAGTATGAAGTTAGCGATCTCATCTCATAGAAATCGAACTCGTTAAAAGAATACACCTACTTACTTGTTTGTAATAAAATATGTACAGCATAATACAAATCATATGACTTAGAAACTAAAGAAATACCACCAAAATTGTTAGTTTATATCTTAACTCTTTTGTATTCTAATGAAAACAGAGACGTTTTGTGATTAGATGATGGTTGGAGGCAGTCGCCAGGAAACCCTGTACACGGGTTTCATGCTACTTGGCACTCATCAGCAAGGTGTACCTGTAATCTTGAGGGAACTGGTACTCCCTGGCGGTTCTAATCCCGTGTCACCCAGCTTCACAGTCAGAGACGTTACCACTGAGCTATCCGGGCTGTGGCCGATCTCCTGGGTGATTGAATATTGTAGATTCAATGTTTTTAGAATGAGAAATGTATTGAAAATTCGATAAGATTATAATTTGTGGACAACTTTTGAGTGATACTATAATGAGCTTGAAACTGTCCACTAAATAACTAGGAACAAATAAAGATTAAAATCCTCTTTGATGAATTAGAATTATGATTTACAGTTGATGATTAAGATTGGGAATTAGATTTAAAGTTTTCATCATGAGTTTGACATAAGCTACAATGCCAAAACTCTATTTAACCAAATGGATAAATGAATTTCACGCCAAAATTCAAGACGTGTTATTTTGAATCTGATTGGTTCATTCATAAATTATTGTCTGGACGAAAAGTTGAGACCCCCGACGCGAGAAGGTGGGGGTGTTGTCCACGAAATTGAGAGGATGGAAAACGAATGTCCAACACTTCAACCGTGTTGGGGTATGTGGAGGATCCAACTATGGAATTTAGAAAACACTCATTCCAACCCAATGGTGTACATGGGCTCCGGGATCCTCAAGAAACAAATGGCGTATAAACTAATTGTTGGTCACCGGCTCTAATGAGACTGCATCTCCTGACGTTGCTCCACTGTCTTGTGGGTCAAACCTTTAGGTAGAAGGCTCCGGGTGTGGCCCTCTCTAAGAAAACCACCTACTTCACTTTGGCACCCAGGCAGTATCTCGGTCCACACACAAATCAAGTGACTTGTGCAATGTATATGTATTCGGTGCCCCTTTATACCAGTATATATCTCTATATATATTTTTTCAAGTAAGTAAATGCTAATTAAATTTAGGAATTAGATTTAGTCCTTTGATCACGAACAAACATCAGCTATAACGCCAAAACACTATTTACCCAAATGGAAGAATGAAATTCGTGCCAAAAATCAAAAACGTGTTATCTTTTATCTGATTGATTCATCGAGAAATTATAGTCTCAACAAAAAGTTGCATAATCTCAGATAAGATTTTCTTTTACTGTAATCAGAACCATAGAACCAAATAAACTGTGTATTGTTTATGAATAATTGAATAAATCGAAGTCAATTTTATAATCAGTAGTATAAGAAAACTATTTAACCATAGTACTTACAATGGACAATCATTAGTTTACTTACTTACTTACTTAAGCCTGTATTACCCCTAAATGGATAAACATGGACTATAATAATAATAATTTCAATGATAGAATTCATTAGTCAATTGAAGCTAGGCCATCATAAAAAACCTGGAAGCATTGAATATCCGTTTCGTTCTCTTGTATGACTCTTCACCATAAGATGCTAGCTCGATGGTCTACTCACACACGAAATCCACAGATTGTAGATTTGAATCTCGTGAAGTAACATCATGGCCGCGTACTTCCGATAAGTCTCACAATCGGACGAAACACCCATCTAACACTTCCAGATTTTTCCATAATGATCTCACTTCAACTATTCTCAATGGTATAATAATCATCAAAATATAAACTTCATTACCTGTAATTTGTCAGCATACAATCAGTATCATTAAACCAAATGTCTATCCCGATGATTTATTTATATTCATAATGATCAGTTCGTTGATTTGTCAATAATCATTGAATTCTAATAACCAATCAGAATGAAAAGATTTAACCTTGAAAAATGATAATTTATACCAACAAAAAAATAATAATTTGGCAAGCATTTATTATTTTTATTCTTTATCCCATTGATTCTATAAAGCATATACATTAAATATTCGTTTAGGAAACTAAGGGGAAATAGTTGATATGAAATTTGTTAGAGTGTGTGTGTGTGTGTGTGGAAGAGATACTGAAAGTGGATAGAAATCATTAAATGACATCACAAGACAGGAGCTAACTTGGAATTGCAAAGGGTGAAAGGTAAGGAGGCAGGGGTAGGGGAAGACTAAAGAATATATTACGTTGAGAAATGGAAGTAGATATGATGAAAAAGGATAAATAACAACTGGAAAGGATTGGGTAGGACAGAGTTGAATGGAGTGGACTGGTAATTGGTCTATACTCCTCCATGAAAGGTAACAAGCATACGTAATTAATTAATTATCAGTATGGGGTTGTGGAGATTATTAAGTTTTTGATTGAGATCATGAACCGATTGATGTTAAATCATCATTGAAAACCTGGAAGCACTAGATGGCCGTTTTGTCTTTTTGCGGAGCTCCTCATCAGTGCTCACATACGATCCCACATGCCTGGACTAAGACCCAGGACTGTTGTATCCGAGCGAAGATTAAATCATGAGTAACTCCTGAGACATATTAGTTGACTAATATTATCTATACGTTCTTATGGTATGACTATTCAATAATTAGCTTATGTATATTTTGTATTCTTATTATTATAAGCTTTATTTTGACCTATAATTTATTATTGTACGATTTACTGTTCTTAAGATATGTTCATTTTATTGACTACTGCCTCCCACTCTCATAGCCACATTTGGCCATATCTTGTATAAATGTTGTTTTCTATTTTTTATGGCACGTTGTAGTCTGTCTGGTTGACTTATAAACCGAGTATGTTTGAAATAAACGATCCGATTCGATTCAATTCATATTGCAGACACTGGTATTGTGTTCTGGACTCAAGCGGACGGTTTAGGAGGACATAGAATCAATAAGGACGCTAGACTGCTCATACCGGTTGAACGTCATTGGTTTGTCATAGTGCTTAGACTTGTATAAATCGTATTTTGATTGGTGGATAAATCACGTGTTAAGAACCCGGACATAAAATCATAACAAGTACCTCCGGTGTCGCACGTGGACGTTTAACCTCTAGACCATTAAGGTGGTGTTAATGTCTAGCTCTAATCGATCCACAATATTGAATGACCATCTTCCACTGTCTTCGGTGGGTAACTGACTCACACCGGACAAGGTAGAACTACATGATGAGTTAGTTAGAATGAGGGTGGCGAGTCATATTTATTTGTACCTAAAATTTAAAAAAAGCACGGTAACATTCACCAAAGGAACAGTCATGGAGTCAACTTTATTGTATCGGTAAATAACTAAGAATTGATAAGATAAACCTTATTATGTCAGTATACGCTGAGGGTATAGTAGTATGAAGGTATGAACATTATACTGACATTATATGCGGCAACAGACCAGTTCCTATTACCATATAATAATGTTGAATGAATCCCATCTATAGTGGTATTCAAAATGTTTTTTTTCGTCCTGTTTAATACCAGATAACTAGATATCCTTACATCTTACTATTTATAATCACTATTACTCCTTTTCTGTGATTCAGATACACCTAGATGACGGGGAATAAGTAAGGTAAAACGCGGTTCCTGTTGAGGAGATCCAAAGAACTCGAAAAAAAAGCAAAATTAACCTTCTGAAAACACTGTGAAACATTTTATCCATCTATTATTCAATAGAAGTTTTGCCAGAAACATCTAGAAAGTGAAAGATTCCATGTCAACTTTCTGATCAGATCATTACTTATGCTACTATTATGTTTATTAGCGTCCCAGGACTTTCCAAGAAAACCCATAGCCATCTAAAATGCAATACATACACTAGATTTTCTATACATAAACGAACCTTTGAACCAAAATATTTTCTTCTAGCTGGATGGTTTAGTCGTGGAGCTTTCATCATTCTTCTGAACAACATCATCAGCACAAACTTCATCAAAATCATCCATCTGAACTACAAATCTTCTCCACTATTTCAAACCCATTTTCTTCTCATATTCCTCACCTTTTCTCTTGTACTCACGTTGCTGGGTAGATTCAACCTGAGAGGGGGGGGAAGGGTTTCTAGAACATCTTCCAAAATTCAATCTAGTTAGATTTAAGTCAATCCATTTTGGTTGTTTTGTTTTATAGAGAAAAAATGTTTTTTTATTTGTTAATTATGTCACGCATATTTTCTTCAAATTGACCATTGAATGACTGATTAAACTGAAAAAGAAAAAAATCAAAATCGATTTCTTGTTCTTATAATGATTATTCACTCAAGAAGTATCCATGGAATATTATTGATTATGTTCAATATGAAATTGTTCTTTGTAAGTAATGATGGATAGTGGCTAACAGTAGAATCCAGGACGCAAAGATACGAGCCAAACAATACTAAGTGAAATTATTCTTGTTTGAAATGTTTCAAGTCAATCAATGTTGTGATTACACTTGTATTCAATGTTATATTGAGTTGTTCTTGTTGTCATTATTCTTAGTGTTGTTGTTTTTCTCGTTGTTGTCTTGTTCTTTATTGTTCTCGTTGTTGTTGCTCTCGTTTTTGCTGTTCTCGTTGTTGTTGCTCTCGTTTTTGCTGTTCTCGTTGTTGTTGCTCTCGTAGTTGTTGTTGTTGTTGTTGTTGTTGTTGTTGTTGAATGTTCAATGAATCATGAAGATTTTAACTTGTGAATGTTTAAATCGATTGAATTAATTCAATAAGACCTAGTTTATAATCACATTTGTTTATGGTAACTTAATTTATTTGAATAGAAATTAAATTAAAAAGAATATAGAATTATGTAAAATTCACAAGTTCAATTGTGCTACTTATATCGATATAAGTAATATATAATGCTAGTCAAGAATAGTATATCTGTCAGTAGAAAGTTAAGAAAATTGTGGGAAGGAGAACGAGAACGAAAGAATAATGAACTGTGGAACGATTGATTGACAAATGAAGTATTTACTGTATGATTCTCAGATTTCATTTCAGTGCTGTTAGAGGTATGACGGCGGTTAACACTTCTCGGTTGCCCATATTGTGAAAAGGTTCTCCTAAAGGTATTTGAAAAAGAAATTGGATTAGAGGTGATCTGAGTGACTTGAGAGCGTGGTCGCAGTGCCCAAGGGACAACCACTTGAGGTCAGTCACACACGACATTTTTTGAGGGTAATTTTCATGTTAACTCCGTACTTGTTTAGACCTAATCTCTAGAGACGGATATCCATGGGATAAGGCGAGGTGTGCATTTTTAGGGTCGACCTTTTCTAACTCTACCCCTCCTTGTGGGAAGGTAGCATCACTGTCACGCTGTTTGTCTGAAGGAAACAACTTAATGCCAATACATCTCCGTACAGTCAGCAGTACGACATCACCTTTGGACCTTGGGTTTGTTGCTTTTAGTTTTACCATTCTTCAACCGACCTGTCTGGCATGGTAGGATCTTGAGGAACGATTGTTGCAGCCAATGTAGCTTGATTGGTTCATCACGATAGGCAAGCCCGACCACTATGTCAAGGTGGCAACAACTATTGGAGGGCGGCCAAACCAAAAAATGACATCAGGGCTTGAAGACACTAACTTGTTGTCTGTGCCATGTTGGTAGATGGAGACAACTTGGTTGGGGTTCATGTGACTATCTTAATCAATGGTTGGAGACTCTTGGTGACATGGTTCAGAATTGATCACAATGTTGTAGATGTATAGACTCTCTGTCTTCCCTTAAACTATGAGATTAGAATCACTTTATATCATTCTTTCTACGAACTAATTCTTTCTTTCTGTATTATATCCTTACATAAAATGTTTCCTTTATTTATTGCACCACTGAGTTGACTGTTTCTATGAATCCAATGTTTGTATTGCTTTACTAATGGGGTTTGGCAACTTGAACCGATGCATGTATGTGCCTAGTCCTACGTTGTAACTGATTGACTAACAGACTGACTCTCAGATTTTACTAAGATATTCTGTAGTCTTGTATTCAATTACATTCGATTGTTCTCATTTCTATGTTCTCGTCCATTACACTACCATGAACAAATTCTATGAAATACACTTAGCTAAGTCTGTTTTGCTAATCGTTTAATTCATCCATGTCACATACACTTATGTCTCATACATGTAGACGTTCACTATCTTAATCAGTTTGATCTGTATATAATTAGTTACCTGGTCTGGTGATAAAGTTAGTTGCATTGGTTTACGGTCAAAAACAAAACCTAACATTTTCTGATTCTTTAGAGAACAATTACTTTCCAGTGTAGCTGAATTAAGGAAAAGGAGAACATTACTAGATCTTATATTTTGCAACATAAAATTGGTCGATATTACTTATAAGATTCAACTTTGTCAATCAGGTGAAAGAAGTATAAACATTCTACGTATTGCACAACCGTACAGAAACAATCCCTACGATCTCTACCAATGATGTGCTCCTAGTGTATTTTGTCTCTTTGTTATTTGATGATCAGCATTAGGGTTTATTGAGATTGTAATAATCTTAATAGTTGAATTCATATGTCCATCTAAGCTACACCACCATTCTAAGCCTAAAAGCACCAGACAGCCGTTTCGTTATGGTTTAAGACTCTTCAGCAGTGAGTGTCCATGATCTCTTACTCAGGACTCGAAACCAAGTCCTAAAGTGACGCGCGCGAAAGCTACATTTTTAGATGATTGATCAGGAAGCCGGCTTTGTTAATGTTTAACTTCAATCGATCCATGACCTTGCGCAACCAATCATCAATTGTCAGTAATTTGTTTGTTTTTATTAGTTACGATAACTCCGCCTGGAACCCCGTTGGAGCTACTGCCAGTCCCAAAACCGGATAAAAAAAAGCTAGCCAGAAAAAAAAACGATTCAAACCATTTAAACTCTCTCCTTGGAGTTAGAAGCTCTTCATTTAGAAGAGTTACGATGCCTCATGGTGAAAGCCGAGTTCCTTCGGAAGTCACGAGCCTGATGCCCTTTCTGACAACTAGAGTAACCATTAATTTAGTTACATGGAATGCTTTTACAATAGGGGAGACCGGGATAGTCATCCAAATTGCTACAGAATTGCTATGTAGCTACGATAAATGCTTTTGATAGCTTTATATCTTTTGAGCTACATGGTTTAAACGGCATTTTACCGTCGTTTTAAGTACAAAGTAGAAATTGATATGGTTATTCAGTAAGAAAAATTGAAGCTTAGTAATCAAACTATTGAGAGTAGAGAATATAACATGAATAAACGTTCCGTAGTTACGTAGTAAACAGAACACGGGTGAGGACAATCGAATGTATGTAACGCAAAATTACAGGACTTGTTAGTAAAATCTGACAATCATAATGTAGCTGCCCGTCCCACCGCTCCTCTCCGTCGACAGCACCTGCTACAGCCAACACCGCCCCACCAGAACACTCCACTCAACGCCACCTCTCCGCATTAGACTGCCCCAATTAGCACCTCAGCTCCGGGCCCGCAACGGCGTTCGCAGAACTGCACGCTTCCCCTCCTGGTTGACAGCGACACCAAATGTAGTGAACAAGAACACCAGTGGGGACAATCGAATGTATTTAACACGAAATCACAGAACTTGTTAGTAAAATATAACAATCATAAAGTAAATACGTAATTTGCGAAAAGTCCATCAGTTGTCTCATAATAACTCAGACTTCATTGTTCTTGCTTTTTCATACAAATTGCATTCTGTTTCTATTATTTACTGTTCGATCCTTTAGTCTCTCTGCTGCCAGACATTCTGTTCACGACTAACATCATCTACTACTTATGTCAGTATAAGTAGCACACACCACAATTGTTCACATTCACATTCGAGACCGGTATCTTACGTTTTAAACCCCAAATTATTCACTACATGGTCCAGCTTATGTTTGGTAAGGATTAGAATTATTTCATTGTTGATATTCAAAACTAAATCATGTAGAATTGTGTAACACTGTTCCATGTACCTATGAAAATTGTTGCTTTGGTTGTTAAAGGAGGCATCAGTCTGATGAGTTCCGAAAGATCTCGGCATTCATTATGAGGCGTCATAATTTATCCTTAAAATACCAGGTCAGAGTTTAAATGATTTAATTTGTTTAATTCGTATAGTGTTGTTTTTGTTGGGATTTTTTTCTACAGGATAGGGTTGTAGACCTCATATCCAACCTTCCTCCTTTATCCGGGCTTGGGACTGACAGTGACACTAGAAGAGCTACACTATGGTGTAACTAAGAAGATCGTAAACATTATCTGAAATACGTACGACTAACTACACTGTGAAGTCGTGTATGGAGGACAACTGACAGACTTATTGCATGTGAGAACCGGAGTCAGACAAAGCTGTTTACTCTCCACCTTTCTCTCCTGGTGGTCAACTGGATTATGAAGACCTCGACATCTCAGGGGGAGCAGGTAATAGAATGGACAGGTCGCAAGAGTAGGACTTCGCAGATGACCTGATCCTTCTATCCTATACACACAAACAAATGCAGATGAAGACAACTCGTGTAGCAGTAGCCTCTGCATCAGTAGGCCAAAATCCTCAAATACAACACAGTGAACGCCAACCCATTCACACATGATGGAGAAACTCTGGAAAATGTGAAAACTTTCACATATCTGGGGAGCTTTATCGATGAGCAAGGAGGAAATAACGCAGATATAAATGCAAATATTGACAAAGCAAGGGCAGCATTCCTACAGATGAAGAACACATAAAATCCACAACACTTCCTGTAGCTCAGTGAAACTAAGTTATTGAATGGGGTTATCTTACTCATTGTTTATTTGTATGTGGTTGTTGGTGATCTCTCCTGTTGGTGTGTTACATTATATTTTAAAGATAATTATTAGATTGTTCCATACTCATCTATGACTTATAAAATAATTTTGACTGTTGCTCGCATAAATGTTGGATAAGTATATGAACTTATTACGTCATACGAAATCTTACTTATGAGATGGTGAAGAAGATTAGTAGCTCAGGTGGATGATTTTGATGGAGTTTTGTTCTCTGAGCTGGATGGTTTGTACCTTTCATCGTTCTTCTGAACGACATCATCAGCACAAACTTCAGATTGAAATGAAATAAAAAAACACTCTATATTATTTGATATGAAAATTCAGAAATAATAACTGTCGACTACCTCCAACCACCATCTTATCTCGATATAGTGTACGCGATGAAGAGTCACCAAGACTGGTGGTGGATACATCACAATCCTACAGGAGATCATTCATGGCCCGGATTGCTCATCGGTAACATCTATAAATGTGAAGCTGAGGGATATTGGATTGGATCCATCAGAGAGTATCAATTCCTTCAAGATTACAGGTACACTATGCTGACGAGTGCCAAATAGCACGAAACCCATGTACAGGGTTTCCTGTTGACTACCTCCAACCACCATCTTATCCCAACATAGTACACGCAATGTCGAGTCACCTAGACGGATGGCTACATTGCAACTTGGTCGATAGGATTCGATCTGCACCAAGAAGTATCTGACACATGATATTGATCACCACCTGGTGACCAATCAATTGTGAATACTTCCAAATACCTTTATATCTGTTAAATAAGTTTTTAGCTATCAAAGCTCAGTAATTCAAGGGATAATATGTTACTGTTAAAAGGTGTAAGACATAAGGGTCTCAATATAATCATAAATACAGAACTGTCTAGTTGATTAGTCCTAAAGATGACCAAATGTGTCTGTTTGAGTCTGTTCTCAGAAACTCATCAAATATACCATTAATCCAATTAGTTGATGGCTTTAGGTCAAGGTTTAGTGGTGACTAGTTTTATGTTTTAGTTGATATTTATCACAGATAAAGCTGAATTGGGGTAACACTGGACGAAAATAGTACTGAACAAGTGAGAACAATCGACTGTATTGGAATACAAATTTACACGATCACTTAGTAAAATCTGAACTCGATAGAGTAAATACTTCACTTGCAGCATATCAATCAATCGTCTTAGGCTTCATTGTTCTTTCGTTTCCAAACGAATCATTTTCTGCCTTCATTCTCTTCTTTTCTCTTCGATCTTCTTAACATCCTCCACCAGACATTTCACTATCAGTTGATGATACATACTACTTTTATCTGTCAACATCAATAGCACACACCAAAATTACAGAATATGCCCAATTGGGGTACTATTCAACAATGATAGTACCGAACAAACGTTTCGACTTAATATATGAAAGTTATCTTCATGTGCATTGATCAATTAAACAATTACGTTAATTTATATGTTATCCTAACTGTAGGATTTTCTATAAATCATTGGCTGTTGCTATGTAAATTACTATTGATATTTGTACTATGTATATCCTGGTTATGTATGTAATAAATTTTAGTTGGGATCACAAACCGACCCGACCTAGACAACTATTCATTCTAGTACGTCAGTACTCAGCAATGTGTATCGACGACCATAGCACATTTAATCGAACCCAAGATCTTCAGTTTTTTTAGCAAGGTTGCTTTCTATGGGATAGGACTGTTTACCCCATGCCCAACCCTTCTCCTTTACCCAGGCTTGGGACAGGCAGTAACCCTAGAAGAGGTAAAGGGAGAGGTGAATAGGATATACTTTGCGGAAATCATCAAACTACATTAAAAGGCTGGCACAAACGTGGAATCTTGAAGGGGAACAGAAAAAAGCAAGTCCAAAGAACATAGTGAGTCAAGAATCGGAAGCAAACATCAAAAGTATAAGTAGCAACTGGATAAGATTGGAAAGAATTGTCCAGGGCTGAGTTGGGTGGAGAATGTTGGTGAACGACCTTTTCTCCTCTACGAGGGGTAACAGACGTAGGTAAGTAAGTAAGATCTTGTCTTTTGACCAACCGTTTACATACCTAACTTTGATCAATTCACCACATCAACTAACAATCGCCCATTGCTCTCAGTGGATAACAATCTCATACTCCTGGACTTGACATCATTCCACTGGTTACGTCTGATCTTTGGAATCCTGAGAGTTTTTTCACAAAGTTAGTTACTAATTGATAATTCTTGCTTATTGAACGCTATATTCGGTTCCTAAGCTATCTCGTAACCCCCAAGCAAGACCTACACGACCTGAACACGAGAGAAAAGGCATAAAAATATGCAAGAAGCACTTTACTCCAAAGTTCATTCTAGTACAGAAAAATATAGCGTTTTCATAGTATTTTAGATGTCCTTGGGTTTCCCGAAGATTCTGGAATGCTAATAAACATAGCAGCAGTATAGTAACCAGCCAATCAGAAACTCTACATGTGACTTTCCACTTCCTTGATGTTTCTGGCTAACCTTCAAGTGAACGCTGATTGGATGAAACGCTTCTTAGTGTTTCTTGAGCCTTTTTTGTTTTTTGCGGGAAGTTTTCTGGATCACCCCAACACTAATTAGCAAATGTTCAATACTTCCTGGTTTTCAATGTTAATCTACCTTAGTTTGATTCGTGGTCTCAATAACATGTAAAAATCTCAACAAATCCCCGGTACTGATAATTATTATTATGTGCTCACTTGTGAGAGGAATCTTCCTCAGTTCCAGTAAGAAGCCACGACACACTCTTCCACATCAGGTAATAGAAGATGCTTACAAAATATTACCAGCTAATTGAATTTAAATATATAAACCATTGGGTCTTTGCTCAGCGGTTGAGAAGTTAGACGTTCGAATGTGAGACCTCAAGCCTTAGGTTCGACCCCCTGTTTGATGTCGAGAATGAGAAATAATGTTTCGTTTTAGGATGAGATAGTTTTAAACTGTTTTAAATCTAGAATTTAATATTATGCATTTTAGTAAAGGTTTTCATCACGAACTGACATTAGCGATGATGCCAAAATGTTATTTGACTGTGTGGATAAATGAATTTTGCGCACAAATCTAAGACCTAGTATTCTGAAATTCAAAGGTTCATTCATGAATTATAATTTGGCCGATGATTATTATGATTAGATTCTCTTTATCGTAATTCCTACATGAGCTTATTTCAGCTTCTGAACAGACATTATTCTATTGATTGTTTTGTTCAGTTGACCTTTCATCACTATCCGTATACTATTGTGTGTGATACATTCAAGTATGTATGTCTACTTATTTGTATTTTGTACATCCCTTCTGTTAGCTGAGTCTCGTTTAATGTTCTCTAAATTCTAAGTATAGGGTTCATTCATGAACCGCTTTAAGTTAGACCACTGTTGAAAACCTGAAAGTCATTGACGGTCGTATCTTCACAGTATGGGACTCCTTAGTGATGCACATCCACGACGCCGCTCACACAGATTGAACCTAGAACTTTCAGTCTTCAAGTTTATATGCTCCTGAATCAAGTAATTTATCCAGATTCTCATCGTTTATCTACTGTTCGTATATATGCTGAAAATAAACACGTACTTAAAACACTATTAGTATTCGAATTTTCATTTCCTGCTGTTATTAACTAGAATAGTCAACAGAGTATGCATAAAGTAAATAGGACCTATAGTTCATTTATCATCATCAATAGGATCAAAATACCCCGTTATAAAATCATAGTCCTGATGCGTCTAATCTCATACATGCACGGCATAGATCCTAAATAAATGGTACAAAATTGTTTGAAGGTTTTCTCTTGTACATTACATGCAGTTAACCAACTGATTAGTAAATCTTTCTTTTAACATTTAATCAATATTGACATTTAGAGCGTATCAAATGATTAACGTAATTGTAAAATAAAACAAGACTATAATGTACATCACAGACCGACGATAGTTAGACAACTAGGAACTAATAGATAACTGTTCCGTTCTAGTATAGGACTTCAATTCCAAATGAAGAACAGCACAATAAGGTATACTGTTGGGGACGTTAGATCCCCAGAACTCACTTACGAAAGGACTTAATTCTGTCATTTTATTTGGAAAATTTTAAATTTATTTATTTTCGCGCCAAAGGCGCTCTTGTCATCTTCATGTCATATTTCCCACTTGAGAAATATCTTAAATGCTATTGGTCCAATGCATCTTCTAATATGCTATTTGGTAACTCTCCCCAAGGACGGATTTGCACTGTATATATACCTTTTGAATTGTGTTTGTTGTTATCGCTCGTTTCTGGCTGATTTGCAGAATATAGTTCCCATTCGTAGCTTGGACTTCTCCCTCTAGTTAGCGGAGCTGGGACGCATCAAATAGCTAGCTTACTGGTATTGGTCACCGAGTCTTGTTCTCGTTCGCAGATTAAGTGAACTTGTGTTAGCTTCAGACCTAGCATATGCTTAAAAGATATCTTATGAATTCAACTGTTAAAAATAATACAATTTACACAAATCCTCATTGTCACAATAATCATGTACTCATTAGTGACCAACTTCAAGATGGATTTACTAGAGTTCTAGTGGGAAGCTGTGATCAGTGGAATCTAATCTGTGTCGATTGTGGGAGAGTTATCCACCTCAAATAATAGAAGAAGAGTTGTGCAAGATCATGGATTGATTGAAGTTAAACATTAATAACATCGGGTTCCAGGTCAATTATCTAGAGGTTAAACGTTCGCTCGCATCACTTTAGACCTTGGTTTCGAGTACCTCATGGGGGATCATAAATACTCACTACTGAGGAGTCCTATCCTATGGATCACCGTTAGACCACCACTGAAAATCTGGAAGCACTAAACGACCGTTTCTTTCAAGTATGAGACTCCTCAGAAAATTTACCAATAATCAATAGATCCCTGTTTAACACTTGAATTTCAGCCATCTAACCCTTTAACTACCATAAACATGAATCCAATCTCTTGTCAATGAAGTACTTATCAATTAAATGTTATATTTAAAAGTACTCATGAAGAGGATAATTATGAAAGGATGAAATAAATAGCATTAAATGAAACAATTCAAACATAGCAACAACAACAACAAAATCGATTACATGAACAAATGACAAAGCATTTCTTGAACATTGAATCTGTTAATAACTTATTTAAACAAAATTAATTATGTTTAATTAATTTTGTTTTGTTTTAATAAAGATTTATATAATTCATATCTATTGCCAATCAGCACCAAGTAATGCTAATAGAAGTCGTCTATAATCACCAGATGTTTCACTACGTATCCAATCTTCAAGTGAACTACCTTGATCATTATGAAATTGTGAACAAATACTTCCTAAATCAAACTAAATTAGGCAAAGAAACAAACAAACAAATGTACTAGAAATAAGAGGTTGATTAAAGATATCAAACTCAAAGCTATTTAGTTGTATATAACTGTTTGACCTTACGACTGTAATACTATTGGCTAAATATGACAAGTAGATTTGACCAATCAGCGTTAAGTTAAATAAATTCAAGGTTGACTCAAAGAATGTTTATTTCAATAGTTGAAATCATGAGTCAATTAAAGCTAGATCATCATGGAAAACCTGAAAGCACTGGATGGCCGTTTCGTCCCAGTATGGGACTCCTTAGCAGTGAGCATCCACGATTCAATAGTTGAACTATTTCCATAGTTCAGCTATTGAAATTTCTAAAATCTTCACAATACTTCTTCTGAAAATGTTTATTTATCTGTGTGTATCTATATAAACAATTAGTTTTGTGTATAATTATTCCCATATTCGTTCATTAACAACGATTTGTATTGTAATAAGCTAGAAGAAGTTTTATCATGTTCAGATCATTATAAGCTATTTATTCTAAATAGATAATCAACTATAGGATAGGAGCAATTAACTTACAATTAAATGAACTATTCAAAACATACATTACAATAATATTCGGATTGATTTTAAGACTCAAGTTACGTAATTCGACTTGGTTATTGAAAGCTTCTGTCGTCTAAGAAACTTGTAAGCATGCCCTTGTACAGCTGAGAGTGGGGAGAGTCAACTATCCCTCTCAAATGCTCTCAAGTGATCACGCGTGTACGACCACTGAGAGTGAAGTCCTACTCACTGCCTTCTCAAAGCATTACTGTTGTTTACGAAATTGAGAGGATGAAAAGTGAATGTCTGGCGCTTTAACCGGGTTCGGTGGATATGGAGAGTCCACCTAGGGGAGTTGGAAAACCCTCATTCCAATCCAATGGTGCACATAGGCTCCAGCATCCTGAAGGAACAAATGGAGTACGAACCAATTGTTGGTTAGCGGCTACTATGGAACTGCATCTCCTTACGATGCTCCGCCTTGTGGATCAGACCTTTAGGTTAAAGGCTCCGGGTGTGGTCCAGTAAGAAAACCACCTGTTTCTGTCCGGACAAACGAGCAGTATCCCAGCTCACATATAAATCAAGTAACTTGTGTGGCGCATATCTATTTGGTGCTTCCTTATACAAATGTTTATGTGTTTAAATAAATGAATAAATAAATAAGGAAGTAACACAGAGTAGGCAGATTCGTCTGAATGATTAGATTTTAAAGGTTGATTGGGTTCTTCTTGTCCGTTTGGCCAATATTATATTCTTTAGAAACCTTTGAAGTACGCTTACCTTTTTATTTGAAGTGTATACATTGATTTTTTGAAGAGTTTAATACATATCACTTTATCACATGGATAGACATCTAATATGGTTCAACCGTGTATTCAATGGTGTTTTGTTGTATGATCTAAATATCAGTCAGTCAGTCAGCTACAACGTAGGACCAGGCACATATATGCATCGGTCCAGGTTGCCATACCGCACTAGCACAGCAAGATGGACACCGGATTCATAGGAGTGGTTAGGTCAAAGGTGGTAATATATAGGAGAAAGATCTAAATATAGTGTTTCTATGGCTTATATTGTCACTTTAAATAAGATTCTTAGCAAATACGTCTGACAAAAGTGAACGTTTTAAATTTGCCCGCAAATCCTGTATGAATTACTTTAGATTATTTTGTTTGTGAATGATAATCTTGCCGACTTTCTTTATCGCCTTACATCTTTACTCTTGTACTAAATCTCATTAGAAATGGTATTACCCCAACAATGATACGATACGATGAAATGAATCTCTATCGAAATGTCTATTGACTATAGGTTAACCTATATGTCAGGCTTTTAGGAATTTCCTTGAAATGTTTTAGCTCTCTTGATTCATCTTTACAGTTGAATTCTATATCTATAACAGTCTGTGAAGAGTGATGTGAGTAAAGACGCATTGTGTTGTTGACCTTTCAGTCTATGCTCGTTTATGAATAGGTTATGTGGGAGTCTAGTGTGTTTAATATAATTTTTTTCTTTTTGATTGAGATCATGAACTGATTGATGTTAAACCACCAGTGAAAACTCGGAAGTACTTGAAGGTCGTTTCGTTTTACTGTAGGACTCATCAGTAGTGCGCATCCACGATTCCGCTTACAGGATTCGAACCCAGGGCGTTTTTTGTAGTTCAACAACACACTGGTATGGTGAGTCAATCAGAAGTAGCCAAATGAGAGGCTCATTCGATGGCGATGAGAAGTAACCTGAAGGACAAATGAATGTTACTGACTAAGAAATAGATCGATTTTCTGAGGGGTAGAGTTGTATGTATATGAGTATTTGTGCATTTTATTCGGTAGCCCAATATACTTTCCCGCTCACACTTGTGTTCTCAATCAATTAGTCAGTTGAGCGAGTTAGCACAGAGCACATAGTGTATCAGTAACAGATTCGAACTTTGTCCATCACAACACATACAAGGTTATATTTAATGCATTAAACCTTTAATACTTACCTCACTTCTTGTCACAATAATACGCATTAGTGTACAATCATCGGTACCGGCACCTTTCATTGCTTTCAGCAATAAATCAGAATAAGCTTTTGGACGATTTAAACAAGTATTTACTATATATTCAAAAGAAATATTAAAGAAGTAAATGAACAATTGACAAAGACAATAATAAAAGTATGATTGAAAGCTAGTCAGCACGGAACAAATAATGAACGATTTCTATTGTATATATGATCTACTTATTCAATAGTAGATACTCAACCACAGATCAATCTATCACGTATGTATCACCTTACTAGTGTAATGAACGACAATACAGAGAGGTAGGGGAAAGAGGAAACCAATTTACAGTGTAACACAAAATTACAGAATATCTTGGTAAAATATGAAAACTATACACTAAATACTTTATTTGCAAATCTTCCCTCAACTGTCCATCACATTCTATATGATTATTTCACTACACAATCCCTCTCTACTTCCCTGTTCTGCGTTTCTTTAACTCAATCATCTTAGAGTTCTGATGTCAGGTTTTCTATTTCCGATTGGTGTTACATACTACTTATATCTGTCAACATTAATGGATAAGGATGTCTCAATTCAATCATTAAGTTAATATTTGACGATATGAATTCTTTAACGTTAGCTAAGTAGGTGAATAAGTATAACTGAATATCTTGAAGAGCCTTGAACCATTGTCTAATTTCTCTTGGCTTCAATGATCCCTAGAATACAGAGAGAAAGAGAGAGAGTGGAGAGATTTGTCCCATTTGAAATGTTCTTCTGTGGTTACAAGTTTATAGTCGCTAGCAGGAACCTCTACTCACTCCTTTTATGTAGCAGAGGTATTTGGTTGATCGTGTGAGGGTTTATCTAAAAGAAGTTGGACTATCCATAGTTCGCACAAATAGGCTCCAGGATTCAGGTGAACGAATGGGATAGGAATAAAGTTTCGTGACTGGTTATCTTTGGAGTGAATCTCCTGAAGTGATCAAACAATTTTGTGAATTAAACCTCAATGCTAAATGATGACAAGAATGATTCACTAAAAAAATCACCTATTTCAACCTGGGTGTTTTATGGACAGTATAAATTGTTAACTGGATATGGAAACTGCTCTTTGAGGTGATTAAAGTAGAAGACTCATGGTTTTAACTGCTTAACACTATCCATCTTTGTTTATAAACGTTGTGATGTAGGGCAATATCGAGGCAGTCGGCACAGGATATACATATACCAACAAGAGACTGATCAATTAAACTCCTGCATAACAGTGGGAAGATACAAGTAAACAATACCAAGTGAATTTGAACTTCACCACATTGTACAAACAAATGGCTACCTGAACTCATTATGTAAGTGGATAACGCGATAGTGTTTGAATCAAACACTGGATGAACATCAACTCTGAGATGGAGGCACACTCAGTTGACGAGTCCCAAATAGAACGAAACATGAGTCCTGGATTACACTGTCAGCCACTATCCATCTCTGCTCATAATGCTTGTGAATTAAGGTAATATCGAGGTAATTCGCACAAAATGCAAATATGCTAATAAGAGACTAATCAATTGCAGTCCTAAACATCAATGAGATTTAAACAACCAATACAACAATGAATTCAACTTCACATCACTATATAAGCTAGTGACTATCTAGATTCAGTAGCTAAGTGGATAACGTGATGGTGTCTCGAAAGCAAGGTACTGGATTTATGTCCTGAAGTAAACATAAACTATAGGATTCAAATATATCTAGTCGATGAGTTTCAAATAGGATGAAACGCACATCTTGGATTCCACTGTTAGCCAACATCATCTCTGTTTGTTATGAATTACTGTTACAAATGAATGGATTGGATAAATTCATTGAAATAAACAATAGATATTATAATGATTATCTTACAGGTTAATAAAAGAGCACTTTCAAAATCTCCAGATGTTTCAGACGCTAATGAATCAACCAATGTTTTATCATATTTCTATGAATAAAATGAAAAGCGAAATATTAACTGAATATTATTAAAGACAAAATAGATCCAGGTTTTCAATGGTGGTCTAGTTTCAATTGACTCATGATCTGAAGTGTTGAAATCACTACAATCTCCACAAAACCCCTTATGATACTAATCAACATATGCTCACTATTGGCTGGCTTCAAGAGATATATCCTGGAGTTCTATTGAGAAACAGTGACCAGTGGAGTTCAACCGGGTCAGTTGTGAGGTAGTAACTCACTGATGATAATGGTGGATGTATCGTTCATTTTCCTAGATTAGTTGGAGTTAGACATTAACACCGTTGGATGTCGACCAGCTCAGTGGTCTAGTTGGTTAAGCGCCTGGCGCGAGACTGACACATTCTGGGTTTGAATCTCGCGAGGCGGGGTCGTGGGTGCGCACTGCTGAGGAGTCCCGCAGTAGGACGAGACGGCCGTCCAGTGCTCCCAGGTTTTCCACGGTGGTCTAGCTTCAATTGACTCATGATCTCAACTGTTGAGATCCTTATGAATTTGTAGCAGAACTTTTTTTTCAATATTCAATTAATATACAATAACTTTTCATCTACAAAACCTGATTTGGTTTCAGTAACCGGTCAGTATTCAAGCCCATTACACAAATTGAATGATTTATGTAACACATATGTATTTTAATAGTTGAATTCATGAGTTCATTGAAGCTAGAACATTATGGAAAACCTAAAAGCATTGGACGGTCGTTTCGTACTATGATAATACAGTTAGTAGATAACAATCAAACAAATTCCAAGGCAAAAAAACAGACTATTAGTCAATTCTGATGAAATCCTAATAGTTCACTTTTCTTTAAGATACACATTGATGATACTACTCAGAAAGATTCACAGCTCAAAGACGACAGACACTACTTCCATTATCATATAAATACGAGTGAAGTTTCGACGTAAGTGAATACATATATATACAGAATGTTGCATAAAGATAAGACAAACCTTTTCAAACAGACGAGCAACCTCTTGTAAATGCCAAACATTTCGACCGGTTACAATTCGAATGATAGCAGATTCATCAGTTCCTAGATGCCTACAGGAATCAATAAAAAACACAACTGATATTTAAGAAAATACATAAATTGAGAATTTAACTATTTGCCTAAGAAGAAAAAGTGCTCTCATTATTACATTTTATGGTTAAATTAAGTCACTAACACCTTTACTTTGTCCATTCATACAATAAATAAACGTAATGAGATTTAAATGTTGGGGACATTAGATCCCCAGAACTCACTTACGAAAGGACCTAATTTTGTCATTTTATTTAGAAAATTTGAATTTCTTTGATTTCGCGCCAAAGGCGCTCTTGCCATCTTCATGTCATATTTCCCACTTGAGAAATATCTTAAATGCTATTGGTCCAATGCGTCTTTTAGTATGCTATTTGGTAACTCTCCCCAAGGACGGTTTTGCACTGTATATATACGTTTTGAATTGTGTTTGTTGTTATCGCTCGTTTCTGGCTGATTTGCAGAATATAGTTCCCATTCGTAGCTTGGACTTCTCCCTCTAGTTAGCGGAGCTGGAACGCATCAAATAGCTAGCTTACTGGTGTTGGTCACTGAGTCTTGTTCTCGTTCGCAGATTAAGTGAACTTGTGATAGCTTCAAACCTAACATTAACATGATATCAAATTTCAGTTAGTGTACTAAAAGGTTGGGTAAGTAGTTGGAAGTACCTATTCAACTATAGGATGAAGTCATATTCAGCTGACGAGTTTCAAATAGGATGAAACGTGTATCCTGCTAGCCACTATGAAGAAAAATTTCCTAAGTTCTAGTGATACATCTTCATTCTTTTGATAAATTGATCGGGACTTATCACCGAGATATTCCCTAACTATCAGGTAAGCAAGGATGGTTGTGACATTTAAGCGTTTGCTTGTGAAACGGAATATCCTCGACTTGATTCTCAGTTAGGATGTTGTAGATAGACACTGATGAGGAGTCCCATGTTAGGGAGAAGTGGACATTCAAACTCTTTAGATTTCCAATATTTATTCACGTAACAAATGTTTGTGATCCCGATGAAACCTACACCTAAGTTGACGTCTTAAATTCATCCATTATTCGTAATATTCTTGATACTTCGGATCCGTTGGTCAGACAATATCGGCAACAACCTACTGTGTGAGAGAACAAACCAGATTCCGATAGAGTCAGAAATCATGAAGAAGTGTTGGAAGTGGATAGAATACACATTGAGGAAATCACTCAACTACCTCACGAGGCATGTCCTCACTTTGAATCCTCAAAGCCAAAGGGACAGAGGAAGACCAAAGAACACGTTACGCCGAGAAATGGACACAGACATGAGAAGAATGAACAACAATTGGATAGAACTAAAAAGGAAGGCCTAGAACAGAGTGAGTTTGAGAATGCTGATCGGCGACCAATGCTCCACTGGTAGTAACAGTCGTTAGTAAGTAAGAGTGGAATGTGATATAGTAATCCAAACGGAAACCTATAAATTATTGATACCTCAAGAACTTTATGCCTAAATAAACCCCATGATATTGGTAGATTAAAATTGGTCTATGACTGAGAACAATTAACATTTACAGCAATATCAATCATTATATACATTTCCAAGTAATTGAAAACTACTTGTATAACATAATGAATAGGTTTGTGCTGATTGGTTCAATGAGAAATGGTTAGCCAATAAGATTATTTCAACTAATCCGTTAACTAAAATGTTGATTTACACTTCAATCATTTCTTTGATTAAGAATCAACTATCACAAATGAAAACAAACTTTTTATTAATTGAGATCATGAAAAGATCAATGTTAGATCACTATTACAAAACCTGTAAGCACTGAACGTGAATGTTTACTACCGAGGAATCCTATACTGAGACGAAACATTCGTTCAATGCTTCCAGGTTCTCTCAATGATGGTCTAACATTGATTCATTCATGATCTTAATCAATTTTAAAGAAATATCTACTTACGCTTCACCAGCATCCCATAGTGCTTCAACATCTTGTTCAACTTGATTCATATTCACTATACTTTTCAATCCTTTTGTACTAATTTTTTCAACATCTTCATATGAAATTTCATCACGACTAGCTTGAAGTAATGCAACGACTAGATTTTGAAAATGTCCACTTAAATCATTTTGAACATCACTTTCTAAAGTTCTTCTAGGATCTATTTTAAAAAGTATAATTTCATTTTTATTATTGAAAAGGTCATCAGAATATTGTTATAACAACAATACATAGTATAAGAAAGGGGTTTTGTGCAGTTTGTAGTAATTTCAATAGTTGAGATTATGAGTCAGTTGAAGTTAGACAATCATGGAAAACTTGGAAGCGCTGCTGAGGAGTCCTATAATAAGAAGAAACGGCCGTTCAGTGCTTCAAGGTTTTCCGTGGTGGTTTAGCTTCAATCGACTCATGATCTCAACTATTGAAAATATATAGTATAATTATGTTGAAACAAATATCAATGTCTATTAATCTTCACAACAGACTAGGTTATTCAGTAATTTAACTAGATCCTTAATGAGAGCTTAAAAGCACTGGACTCCCGTTCCATCCTAGGATGGGATCTTTGAAGCAGTGAGCATCCACTATCCCGTACGTGGCAATCAAAGGAAGGACTCTTGGTCTCGTGTGAACATTTAACCTCTAGACCACTGGGCCGGTATCCAAGAGTATTTATATATAACTTCAACTTATTCACGATATCGAGTGACCCTTATCCATTCCCTACTGTAAATAACTTCCAGTGAAAACAGACCTTAGTGTGGTTACTGATGAAGACCTTAAAACTATGAAACATCAACTGATATATCAGCACAAAAATTTGAAATTTATAAATGTGTTTTAAATAAGAACTCTGAACCAGACGTTATCCAAAAACAGGTTTACTTAAAGGAACAAAATAGGTAGTTAAGGCTGATCAACTATGAGTCGACAGGTGCACGGGGATCAGTCGTAGCATCAAGAGCACAATGAAAAGAGGAAGATTTCTTTCAAGCCACATAATTCATAAAGCCTAACACTGTAACTAGTGAATAATTGATCAACTATGTAAACCAATTAGTTTCTTTTATAGATTTTGATAAAACAATGAGATCATCTTCTTCTGTTCGTTTTTCTATTAGGACTAAATATGTGTCAAACTACTTACTATTATTCAGTAACATATTCATAAAACAGAAAAACCAAGATAATAATGAGTTTGAATTCGTAGGTTGTATTCTTCACGAATTGACTTCAGTACAAGTACCATTGATAAATAGGTAAGATTGTACATTTGCTTCTTACTAGCGTAAGACTACTCAATAGTAAATACGAATGAAGTTCAGGTAATACTCAGTGTATTCAAACGGTCTATCACTTAGCTGTGTTTTTTTTAAACATATACCTCTAATTTCAATGGTTGAGATCTTGAGTCAATTGAAGCTAGACCATCATGATAAACCTGGAAGCACTGGAGGTTGTTTCTAACTTCACTTGCTGTGGTTTTCTTGTATCTTCCCATTGTTCTTTAGGACTGCAATTAGTCAGTCTCTTGTGAGAATATACTTTTAACTTCCATCAATTCGTTATATATTGAGCGATTATTTTCAAGCGTCATTAACGAGCATTGTTTTACTCACAGAATGGGCAACGTCCACCTGTTATGAGTTCCCTCTCGAGCTTCAGGAAATGATTTTGTACATGTTTTATCATCATTAGTTATCATTATCATTAATTCTTAACAAGCAGTTTGAACGTATTTTAATTGGCCTTATAGCAACTATGTATATATATACTCAAGGTTGTAATCACGAACTGGTTCGCGCTCAGAAGTAGTGAGTTTGAGCCCTAATGAGATATTGCAGTTAGTCACATATTAAAGCGCACTGCTGAGGAGTCCCATACTAAGACAAATTCGAGGTCCAGTGCTTCCAGGTTTCCAATGGTGGTATAGTTTATATCAACTCGTGAATTCAACTGTTAAAATTGCTACAATCTTCACAAATCCCCATTCTCACAATATTCATGTGCTCACTAGTGACTAAATTCAAGATGGATATACTGGAGTTCTAGTAAGAAGCCGTGATCAGTCGAGTCCAATCCGTGTAGGGTGTGAGAGAGTCATTCATCACAGACAATGGATGAAGGGATGTGCAAGTTCTTTAATCGATTGAAGTTAGATATTAATAACATTAGATGCCGGTTCAGCGATTTAAAGGTTAAACGTTCACGCAGTATCGTGGATGCGTACCGCTGAGGAGTCTCATCAGTGCTCCACTGGTGGTCTAGCTTAGATAGACTCTTAACTTCAGCTATGAAAATACATATTCAAGCAAAAGAACTGTGCAGTGTTACATAGTTATCAACTGTTGTTAAGACTACTACTAATCAGTGTTATCATTGACATGGATACTTAATCTTTTCTAATCAATTCATTATTGACAATGGAAACATTCAGTGTTATGTTAATTATACAATTTGACTTACCGCTGACTCCATAAGCCTTTAGAACTGAAAAAAATCAGATGCAAAAAAAACGTCATTCAAGATAAATGTTTTACCGCACTTTTAGAATTTATCAGTTAAGTGTGTTCCCATCCAGTTGTTGTATTTCTGATACATCTTGCTAATTGAACGCTAGATTCCGTTCCTAGACTCTTCTAGTAACCGTCAGGCTAAATATACATTTTCATGCATGAATATATAACACATTTTGTAATTGAATGCGTAGATTTGGTTTCCTAAGTTCTTCTAGTAACCCCCTCCCATATGTTAAATCTACCCAGCAACGTGAACACAAGAGAAAAGGTGGGAAATATGGAAGAAAATACTTGACTCCAAAGGTTCATTTATGTACAGAAAATCTGATGTTTTTTTAGTATTTTAGATGTCTTCAGGTTTCCCGAAAATTCTGGAATGCTACTAAACATAGTAGCAGTATAAGTAAACACGCAATCAAAAAACTTGATACGTGACTTTTCACTTTCTAAATGTTTCTGACAAAACTTCTAGTAAACATTGATTGAATAAGATGCTTCTCAGTGTTTTCAGAATCCTTTCCAGGATATTTTTTCAAGTTTTCTGGATCACCTCAACACTTTCATTGATCAGCAAAATTAATATTCATTGCTTAAAATACCGGACTATTTAAGGTAGATAATAGTCTCAATTCAAGAAGACTTTTAAACTGACAAATTGATCAATCTAATGTTGAATATATCAACAAACAGAAGACGTCCTAGCCATGTATTAATAACAATCATTGTACTCCAGCTATATATGGACGTCAGAGTTTATCAAAGAAGAAAACGTCACTGGATGTCAAGAAAGTCTAAATAATCTTGATCTAACAAAAAACAATATTCGAACTTCAACACTGAACACTTAGAACACAGAAAGAGTTATTACTATGATTTGTAGTCCTTGAGTTTGATACTGATAAGTAATCTCTCAGTACACGAATCCGACTGACTGCTTAATTGAAAAGACTGAAAGTGGGAAGTATATATATATATATATATATATATATATATATATATATATATATATATATCAGAAGGGGTTTTGTGGATTTCAACTGGGTCTGTTGTGAGATAGTAACTCACTGAAGACAATGGTGTACGTGTCGCTCAATTTTATGGATAAGTTGAAGTTAGACATTAACACCGTTCGATGACGACCAGCTCAGTGGTCTAATGGCTAAGCGCTCGCGCGCGAGACTGATAGGTCCTGGGTTCGAATCTCGCGAGGTAGGATCGTGGATGCACACTGCTGAGGAGTCCCACAGTCGGATGAAGCGGTCATCCAGTGCTTCCAGGTCTTCCATGATGGTCTATCTTCAACTGACTCATGATGTCAGCTACCAATATATATATATATATATATATATATATATATATATATATATATATATATATATATATCCCTCAAAGAACTAATCCATCAATGACGCATATCTTCATCTGTTAGACGTGAGAGTTATTTCTTGGTCAGTGATGTGCGTTTATTATTTAGGAACTAATGATTGATACAATGTATCCAATTATCATTCTAAGACAAATCGCTGTTGTTTCAAATACTTAATTTTAGTCATGTAACTTCCAACTCTAATGAACTATATGATATTAGGAAATAATTGAAAAGATTTTGAGATGATAAAGAAGACTTGTAACTCAAGTGGATGATTTTGATGAAGTTTTGTTTTCTGAGATGGATGGTAGAAGTTCTATCAGAAATTTTTGTTGATGAGATCGTTCAAAAGAACGATGAAAGCTCCATGACCAAACTATCCAGGTGAGAGAATAAAACTCTATCAATTGAAAAGATTCCAGTAGGTATGAAGCTTAAAACAGTGGCAAGATATCTAAAGAGTCTAAATTTTGATAACTCTCAAGTATGCTTAGAAGGATGGAAAACAAGTTGAGAATATTGTATTATTAAGGTGTAGGATTAATGTACTTCAAAAGTGATTTCCTAGCCACTTGCTAATAACCATTGCCTAAATCTACATGAAAATTTGAACACAAAAGATATGATTCTGCATTTCTTAGATATTTCTGCTAAGATTTCTATTCAACGTTACCTGGATAAAACATTCCTTGACATTTCTAAGCATTTGAAGATTTTGATGAGAGATACAATTGAGAATACTCCAACAAAACCTTTATAATTGAGATCATGAACCAATTGTTATTAGACTACCATTCGAAACTTAGAAGTTATGGATGACCGTTCCATCCAATTGTGGCACTCTTCAACAATGCACATCCACGATCCTACCTCACTAGATTCGAACCCAGAACCTATCGGTCTTGCATGCGAACATTGAACCTCTAGACTACTGAGCCAGTTGGTATCCAACAGTTTTTATGTCAAACGTCAACGTTATTATAATACATATTTTTTTACTATCTTAATTAAACAGACTACTTAAATCTACTTACCATATTGATAAGCTTGTTTAATATTTTCAATTTCAGTATTAGTTGATGTACATAAAACTTCAATAATTGTTTCTTCATCAGTACCTGCACCATTAATTGCTTTATATAATGCACGTGCATTCACTATATCTATATCAGTTAATAACATTTTAAGTAGTTTTTTAAAATGACCGCTTGTTTCACTAGATAATTCATCTATTAAATCCTATTTTAAAACAAAAAAAATTAAAAATATAATTATTAAATGTTTTATATAAACAATTGAAACATTGAATTATTTTTTTTTAAAACGATAAGAAGCGCGAAACTATAATTTATGAAAGAACCAATCAGATTTAAGGTAACAGGTGTTGGATTTTGGCGCGTAATTCATTCGGTCCAATAGCATTTTAGTATTATAGTTAATGTCAATTCGTGATGTAAATCCCTGCAAAAATCTAATTCCTAAACTTAACCATCAACTATAAATCATAATTCTAGTTTCTCATTGTTAAGTGACGATAAACATAATGAATGGTAATTTGAGGATCCTTTTATGGATCAATACTAAACGTATATTTTTATCGTATAATTGTTAAATAACTAAACTATTCATATTGCAGAGGCTGAGATTGGTGTTCTGAACTTAACTGGCTGGGCTAGGCAGGAAGCAGAACCAATCAGAAGTCTAGGCTGCTCGCACGTTGGTCGGATCGATAATCCACTGCTCTCCAATCGGCGGACACAAGTTATAACCCTCATTTGGTCCTATTTACTAGGAGAACATTCTAAAGGTCACTTAATCATAGTCTCACTACAAGAAGAGATCAGTTTTTTAAAGGTTATAGTATTTTCATAATTGAACTGACAAGTCAATTTAAAGTAAGATCATCAATGAACGTTTGAAATTACTGTAGTTTTATATTAGAACGAAACAGTCATTCAGTGATGTCAAGTTTTCAGTAGTGATGTAACTTAGATTGACTTTTGAATTTAACTATGAAAATGCCTCTAAGTTGCTTTTATAGTTGAGATAAATTTCTACGCAATAATAGAATTGAATACATTCGTTAAGAAACCCTTATACTAAGCTTCATACATTTTTATTAAAATTGAATAATGGTCAGTATTGAGATACAGGACGAGAGTTTCGCGGCACTTGAACTCAGGACCTTCTGTGGTGCGTGCAAATGCTTAAATCTTTAGACCACTAAACGTCAATCGATTCATGATCTTGAGCAACACTTCATTCATTGCTTCAGATGGATAACTGTCTCACACTCGATACGGATCGGAATCTACTGTTCAAAGAGTGCGGGACTGTCGATGAGCACTGTTGAAGAATCCCATACTAGGATGAAATGGCCGTCCAATGCTTCCAGGTTTTGCATGGTGGTCTAGCTTCAATAGACTCATGATCTCAACCATTAAAATCACTATAATATCCACAAAAACCCTTTCTGATATTTTGGTAATCCTACCTCTTTGTTGTTATTTATTAGCTTCTTGTAATTGGTTTCAAGTCTTACTTGAACTATGAATCAATTAGTGAATACTATCATGTTGAACAAATTTCAGTTGATCAAGAATTTTTCAAACATACAATTACAATTTGATATTGAAATTAAGACCTAAATCACCACTGAGGACTTGAAAGCACTAAACGATCGTTTCATCTTAGTATAAAACTGCTCAGGATTACGCATTCACAATCCTTTATCTGGGAATCAAACTCAGAACTTTCAATCTTATTACATAGACCACTGGCCAGGTATTCAACGGTATCTAATATTGCCAGGTTTTCAATCGTGGTGTTTCATTAAAATCAGTTCATGATATAAAAGCTATAAATTCTCTAATCTTTACAAATTCTATAAAGTGATACAATCTATTTGTTGGAGTTCGAACTCTATCATCAATTACTTCTTAATTTATTTGTAGTAATATACAATTTTACGTATTACAAATCATTAAGACTCAGCACACACAAAGGAAAAACCAAGATTCTCAAATACAACACACAAAAAAAACACCAACCCATTCACACATGATGGAGAAACTCTGGAAAATATGGATACGTTCACATATCTAGGAAGCATCATCGATGAACAAGGGAGATGTGATGCAGATGTGAATGCAAGAGTTGACAAAGCAAGGGCAACATTCCTACAACTGAAGAACATATGGAACTCAAAACAACTTTCAACCAATATCAAAGTCACAATCATTAATACAAACGTCAAGACAGTTTTACTGCACGGAGCTGAAACTTCGAGAACTACTACAACCATCATCAGCAAGGTACAAGTATTTACAAATCGTTGTCTACACATGATACTCGACATTCATTGGTTGGATACCATCAGCAATAGCCTTCTGTTGGAGAGAACAAACCAGCTTCTAGCTAAATAGGAAAGTAAGAAAAGACGTTGGAAGTGGATAGGACATACAATACAGAAATCACCGAACTGAATCACACGGTAAGCCCTAACTTGGAATCTTGAAGGGAAGCGGAAAAGACGAAGGTCAAATAGCACATTACGTCGGGAAATAGAAGCAGAAATGAAAAAGATGAATGACAACTGGAAAGGATTGGGCAAGACAGGGTTGGATGGAGAGTGCTGGTGGTTGGACTATGCTCCTCCATAAGGAGTAACAGACGTAAGTAAGTAAATAACACACAATTATGATTACTATCAATTTACCTTTCCATACATTGCTTTAAACGTTTCTCGTATTTGAATTCGTTGAATAGAATTACGATAACCCAAAACATTAATGATACGATGTTCATCAGTTCCTAATGAAAATACAGAAAGAAAAAAAGAGTGTACGAAAATGTTTTTTTCAGTTACTTTGCAAGTGAGTGGTTATTGAAGCTTATTAGCTAAGTGGATAACTTAGTGGTATTTGAAACGAACGGTACTAGATTCAAGTTCCAGAGTGAATATCAACTTTGGTATGCAGGTACATTCAACTGACAAGTTTCAAATAACAATACAAAAGCATCTTAGATTTCAAATGCTAGATCCATTCCATGCATTTTAGATGCCTATATTAATAATAAAACACATTTCCTTCAAACAAAAAGACACCTCAATCTAGTATATTTTATACCTTCATTAATTGTAGTAGTACGTGTGAACGAAGGTTTTGCAATACTGTAAATTGTAAACCAACAGAGATAAACTCAACAGTCTGAACGTCAAATACTTGCTAAATACCCTGAAGGTGTTCAGTTCAATCTCCCGTTAAAACAGAAGATGAAAACTACCTTAAAAAATCCAATTCTATGACGAAATAGTTGTCAAATGCCTTCTGGTTTTTAATGGATATCTAACTTAAATCAGTTCATGATTAAAAAAAACTGCTCCCAAATGTACTGGAACGGCCGAGGGTGAGGAGAGTCAGCTCTCTTTACCGAAATACTTTCATATGGACATACGTATACAGCCACTGCCAGTGAATTCCTACTCACTGCCTTCTCACGGCATTACTATTGTTTACGAAATTGAGAGGACGAAAAGAGAATGTTCGGCGTTGTAATTGGGTTGGTGGATATGGAGTATCCACATAGGGGAGTTGGAAAACCATCATTCCAAACTAATGGTACACATGGACTCTAGTATCCTGAAGGAACAAACGCGTCTGAACCAATCATTGATTGCCGGCTACTATGGGACTGCATCTTCTTACGCTGCTCCACTGTCTTGTGAATCAGACCTTTAAGTCGAAGGCTCTGGGTGTGGCTCCCTAAAAAAAACCACCTACTTCGGTTTGAGCTCCCTATCAGTATCATAAGCCACACACAAACCAAGTGACTTGTGTAGTGCATATCTATTCGGTGCCCCTTTTATACCAATACCCATGTGTTCAAGTGAAAATTAATTAATAAACACAAAACCACAGATTCAGTAATCTCCACAGTCTTCTATATGAATGTCTATATGCCAATGACCAATACACCAACGTCAAGCCTCCTTAAACTATTATTTTCTTATTAGTTTTCGGGTTATCATGTGGTAAAAAAACACTGATGAAGTTTGTCTGGTTACTATGTTTACACTGTTTATGCATGATTATAAGCTTTTCAAGGGTAAATCATCTTATCTTGTAATTGAGATAGTCAATCACGCCCAATTAGAACTTATAACAATGAATAATTAATGATGAAAGAAAAACAGAATTTTCCACTTTTTACATAGTTATGATGAAAAGTAACGAAAGAAATTAGATAATTATATGACTATGATATAGACTACTTATATTGAAAGGTATAAGTAGTATGTAGCCGCAATCCGAAATGTAAAACCTGTCAGAAGATTAAATGGAAGAGATCGGTAAAGGGAAACAGTGAAGCAATGGAATAACAACAGAATTCGAAGAATGAAGAAGTATCTATATGACAACAAAATGATGCAATACAAAACTGTTACAATTTATGGCTCTATCTATTATCATGTGATGAAGTCACCAATCAGAATACCGACTTATATGATTCTGTCCCTCTACTAAACTAATAACACATCAACAAGTACTAGCAAGCCTGTATCTACTCTGAGTCTTTATTGGTCCTCAGTATGATTGATTATGAAACTCTGTATCGTTCTTCTGAACGACATCATCAGCACAAACTTCATGTAGAATTGAAATGTTCAGATTTCTACACATGTGGTTCACAGTGTGTTCTGTACACCTCGATATTAGATTAGTTCTTGTTAACCTTGAACCCGTCATTGTTTACTTCTTTGTTTTGGTTCATGTTTATGTTTTTTGTGACCCAGGATCTGTCATTATTTAGATCGTGTGAATGATTGCTGTCGAAATATACATATATATCGCTAATTCTCGTATAGGATTATCGACTTAATCCGCGTTAGCGAATAACGGAATTAAATAAGCCAAATACGAGAAAAGATTTTGAATGCATATATTTCATGGACATATTCTTGATTTGAACAGGCAATCAAGGCGATGAAACAAAGATGGAAGAACGAAGCAGGTTGGCGAAGGCGTGTGAACCAACTCCAAAAGTTAATCAATATTTATAGTCACACAAAAATAAGTTACAGATATATAGTAAATAAGATAAGAAGGGCACACATATATGCGCTCATATAAAAACAGTTAAGGTTGATAAGCCAATAATTAACATATACAAAATGTAGCTTGATTAGAATGGATAAACTAGCTTGTCCGTAAGCTAGAATAAACTATGTAGGTTTGACATAGTACCCGCTCCTAAAACTGGTAGATGATGTAATCACGGTTAAAATGAGTTAAATGAGATTATAAATTCAATCGTTTAATAACAATGTATATGCGAACTCATTCTACATGTATAAGTCTATGCATGTTTCTTCATACAGGTATTTCTCAGTTCTTAAATCACTTTAACAGTTGTGTGTTCCGGTTATTATCGAAATCATGTAATTTTATTACAGAATAACTAGCTTGTAGTGTGTAATAGGATCTAGGAGGTTTTTGATTGAGATCATGAACCGATTGATGTTAGACTATCATTGAAAAACCGAAAGCACTGGACGGCCGTTTTGTCCTACTGTGGGACTCCACGATCCCGCTAGTGGGATTCGAACCCACAACTTACAGCCTTGAGCGCGAACGTTTAACCGCTAGACCACTGAGCCAGCATCCAACTGTGTTAATATCTAACCTCAACTAATCCACGAATTTGTGCGACCATCTTCCATGGTACTGTACAATAAATAGCTTGGGTGCAGCTAGACGAAATGGACCTAGCTCTTCCATCTCATACACCAACAAATGCATGTAAAAACAGACAATGTAACAGCAGCCACTGAAATAGTAGGCCTCAGCATACACAAAGGAAAAACCAAAATCCTCAAATACAACACAAAGAACACTAATGTATTCATACATGATGGATAAACTTTAAAACAGGTGGAAACTTCCACTTATCTAGGGAGATTCATCGATGAACAAAAGAAGGACAGTATTCCTACAACTAAAGAACATATAGAATCCAGAAAAACTTTCAACCAACATCAAAATCAGAATCTTCAATACAAACGTCAAGACAGTCATACTATACGGGGCTGAAACTTCCAGAACTATTACAAACATCATAAAAAAGGTACAAGTATTTATAAACAATTGTCTGTACAAGATACTTTATGTCTGTTGGCCGGATACCATAAGCAACAGTCTACTATGGGAAAGAACAAACCAACTTCTAACTAAAGAGGGAATCAGGAAAAGATGACATTGAGGAAATCATAGGATTGGATCACGAGGGAAGTGTCGACTTAGAATCCTGATAGGAAAAGGAAAGGATAAGATCAAGGAACATATTGTGTCGAGTATTCGAAGTAGACATGAAACGGATGAATAGGAATTGGAAACAACTGAAAAGAATTACTCAAGACAGAGTTGATTAGAGAATGTTGATAGTTGGCTTATGCTCCTCCATGAGGGTTAGCAAACGTATATAAGTTAGTATATCAACAATATTTCAACAATATACCATTCCTTATTTCATTGTAGTCCAAGTTGTTGAATTCATTTTTTGACAAGTTACCTTAAGAACCCCAAGTATATGTTTTGTTCTAAAGCATTTCCATGAAGTATAGAATAGTACTGTTTGAACCATTTACAAATAAAGATCAGATAAATAAATAAATCAATATGGGGATTTGTGAAGACGGTAGAATTGTCACAATTGAAATCACCAGTCAATCTAAGCTAAACGATCACTGAAAATATGAAAGTTCTAGATGACCGTTTCTACCCAGTAATGAAACTCTTCAGCAATGTGAATCGAGACTAGGGACAAATAACTGGATACTATAACAAAAATTATTGATTAATATATTAAACTGATAACGTATGACCATATACAAATTAGTTTCTATATGAATTTGATTTTGAATAACACATTTATACTACTGGAGGTCAATCTCTACCTGAATAATGTCTCATTCTGTGAAGCTGGATAACACTGGTAATTCGAATCACACAGGGGGGAGCATATAAGCTATATAACACAAAATCTAAGTTGATTAAAAATTTACTGCAAGTCATCTATCACCTATGAATATCAACTCCTAGATTATATTTATCGAGATGGAATATTTCAATCATTTCAAAAACCGACGAGTCCCAAATAGGACGAAACGCGCGTCCTGGATTCTACTGCTAGCCAATATCCATCTTTGCATATAATGCTTGTGAATTAAGGCTATATCGAAGCGATACGCACAGTATGCACATATGCTTATAACAGACTGATCAATTGCAGTCTTAAATCACAATGGGAAGATTCAAGCAAACAATAACATGTGAATTTAAAATTCACCCGATTGCACTAGCAAGTGGCTAGCAGGACTCAGTAGGTTAGTGAATAACGAGATAGCGTTTGAAGTGAATGATACTGGGTTCAAGTCTCAGAGTGAACATCAACTCTTTGAGATGCAAGTACATCCAACCGACGAGTCTCAAATAAGACGAAACGCGTGTCCTGGATTTCACTGTTAGCTACTATCCATCTTTGCATATCTAATTGGACGTAAAACAATCATTCTTATACCCTAATGTGTTTTTACTTTAATGAATGAACATGTAACTCATGTTCATTATTTCATGTATACTAAGTGTTTACTATGAGAAGTTGTAATGTAATCAACATATAATTGTGTACTTTGTTCTAATTAGTAATATACATATAATCAATCACATGTATTCCATAAAAAAACTTGAATTAGAAATCATGCACGTTCAATGTTCAAATTGTTTATTAAAACAAAAATGTAATTGGTATCAGAAGGGGTATTTGTGGATATTATAATAATTTAATTATTGAATTCATGAGTCAATTGAAGCTAGATCACCATAGAAAACCTGAAAGCACTGGACGGCCGTTTCGTTCTAGTGTGGGATTCTTCCTTGGCAGTGCGCATCCACGATCCCGCCTCGCGAGATTCGAACAAAGGACCTATCAGTCTCGCGAGCGAACGATTAACCTCTAGACCACTAAGCCTGTCGGCATCCAGTGGTGTTAATGTCTAATTTCAACTAATCCACGAGATTGAGCCACCGTCCACCATTGTCTTCAGTAAGTTATTATCTCACAATAAACCTGATTGAACTCTACTGGTCACTACTTCTCACCAGAACTCCAGGAAATACCACTTGAAGCCAATCACTAGTTAGCATATGTTAATTCATATCAGGAGGGGTTTTTGTGGATATTATGGTAATTTCAATAGTTTTGTGAGATAGTAACTCACTGAAGACAATCAATGGTTGATATGTCACTCAATTTCATGGATTAGTTGAAGTCAGTGGAGTTTCGTTATCTGAGCTAGATGGCTTGGTCGTGGAGCTTTCATCGTTCTTCTGAACGACATCATCAGCACAAACTTCAGATAGAAGTGAAGTGTTCAAATTTCTCCATATGTGTCTCAAAGCTTGTTCTGTGCACCTCGATGTTGATTGGTTCTTATTGACCTCAGATTTATCATCATTTACTTCTTTGTTTTGGTTGTGTCTCCCATTGGTTTGATTTTTATGCATGATTTTCCTGATTGGTTGATAAATTGGATTGATTTCAATATGTTTGTTGATTGCTGATTGACCTGAGTGTCAGGTTTCTAAAAATTCTCTGGTGTTTTTGGAGTTTCCTCTGTCTAAGATTTCTACATTTTCCCAATCGAATGAATGTCCGTAGTTATCCACGTGTATTGATATAAGTGAAGAGATATCATGGCGTTTGACTGCTAATTGATGTTCATGTAGGCGAAGATGGAGGGGGCGTCCGCTTTGTCCGATGTAGTGTTTGTCGCAGTTGGTACAATTTATTTTGTAGATGATGTTTGATTTGTTTACCTTTGTTATTTCATCCTTTGGTTTGCATAGGATTGATTGTAGTGATTTTGTCGGTTTGTGTGCCATACCTATCCCAAAGGTTTTCAGCAGTCTCGTTGCGGTTTCTGATATTCCTTGTATGTACGGTAGGGTGATCCTTTTGTTGATTTTTGTGCTTGACTTGGGTTCTGATGCTGCGTGCGGTTGGTATTTTTTGATGAAGTTGATTGGGTAGCCGTTCTTTTGAAATATGTCCTTCAGGTATTTCTCTTCATTTTTTCGTGCTGTCAGTGTGCTGCAGTGTGTCCTCGCCCTCTTGAACAATGTGTGTACGCAGTTGAAGTTAGACTCTTCATCAGTGTGCATCCACTTGAGTTCTTATTTCGAATGTCCTGATTGATTTATATTTTACTGTACTTAACAATAGGCAAAGAAGTATATTTAGAATTGTAAAGTAATGAATGCTTTTGATGGAAGTTGGTTTGTTCTCTCTCACAATAGGCTGTTCCTAAAGGTATCCAACCATTAAACATTGAATTTCTTGAGTAGACAAATACTTGTAATTTTTTATGATGGTTGCATGTCAGTGAAACCAATTTATTGTTTGATATAAAATCACACAGTACATTTGTAATATATAAAAATCATACATTGCATATCTTTCTTCCTATTATCTTCATTTCAATCGCTTGTTGGTAAGATCTCCTTTTCCAATTGGTGCTATATACTACTTATATCTGTTCACATAAGAAATGCACACCATAGTAAGATTCAAGGATTAAGTTTTATATTATGTGGAACATATAACTTAACTATAGACTTAGATATAATCTTTGTTAATGTCCTTGATATTAGATACAATACATTCCATAGAAACAAAAAAACAACAACAATATTTAACCGCATAGAATACATAGTTACTACTTTAATTTATCAATGGCTTATAATAATCACACATATCAGTAGTATCTTATATACACTCTAATTCAAATGCAATACTGATGAATACATTATGTGTTATCAGAATGGGTTTTGTGGAGAATTTTAGAAATTTCACAGGTTGAAATCATGAGTCAGTTGAAGCTAGACCACCATTGAAAACCTGGAAGCACTGGACGGCCGTTCCGGCTCAGTGGTCTAGTGGTTAAGTGCTCGCGTGCGAAGCCAGTAGGTCCTGGGTTCGAGCCCCGCGTGGCGCGGGATCGTGGATGCGCACTGCTGAGGAGTCCCATACCAGGACGAAACGGCCGTCCAGTGCTTCCAGGTTTTCAATGGTGGTCTAGCTTCAACTGACTCATGATTTCAACCTGTGACACCATGTATTGTTATATTAACACTAAACGATATTTGTTATATCACGATAAGAATAATGAATGGTAACTATTGGGATCCATTGATGGTCAAATATATAAGTCGGTATTTTGATTAGTAACTTCGTCACATGATAATTGATAGTTTATTTATTATTTATTTGGACACATATATTGATACAAGGGTGCACCAGATACATATGCGCCACACAAATCTCATTAGATTTGTGTAAGGACTGTGATACTACTTGGGTGCCCAAACCGAAACAGGTGGTTTTCTTAGGGAGCCACATTCGGAGCCTTTGACTTAAAGGTCTGATCCACAAGGCATTGGAGCAATGTCAGGGGATGCAGTCCCATGGTAGTCGGTGAGTAATAATTGGTTTATACATCATTTGTTCCTTTAGGTTACTGGAGCCAATGTGTATCATTGATTTGGAATGAGGGTTTTCCAACTCCCCTAGATGGACTCTCCGTATCCAACAACCTGGTTAAAGTGTAGGACATTCGCTTTCCGTCCTCTCAATTTCGTAAGGAACACCCGTGATACGAGAGGGCAATGAGTAGGACTTCCCTGGCAGTGGCTGTATACGTGTGTCCATGTGAGAGGATTTCGAGAGGGAGAGTAGACTCTCCATACCAGGGCATTTAGAGGCGATAATTGATAGGGTCATAATTCACAACACGATCAATACTTTGAACTGGACAAAAATATTAGTTACCTTTGTCTAATAGGTCTGAGCTGTTATCTACATGTAATCATATGAAGTTTTAGTTAGATTACATACCTATCTATTTGGACTATAATCAGATTACAGATATGCATATATGTAAATACTGTAAAAAATGTATTATGCATATTCTGCATTATACAACATGTTAGTGTGTCTATTTTTCAGTGCATAAATGACTTATTCTTAGATCTACACTATTACAATGGTTCCTATATATTGACTAATCAATCAAGGTTACAAGGTGTTAACACCACATAGTACAGTATTATAATACTGTCGCTGTTTATTTAGGTTGCCAAGTGATTATTATGTAATCATATTTCAATGTTCAAATGATTTTTTTAAAATTTCGATTCATGTTCAAGGCATTGAGACTCAATCCTATAAACTAACGTGAGTGGTAACCCGGAGTGGTAGAGATCGGGCTAATCACTCACTCGACCGATATCCACAAATTGATTATGAAGTCCACAAAGAATCACAGCACAATTACTCTTGGATTGAAAAACGACAAAAGTCCACGAAAGTGGTGTATGGAATGTAGAGGGTCGCCTACTATGGGACAAACTCCAACCGATTACAAAAACAGCTATTCTAGCCCCAATAGTTGTGTCGCGCTTCGATATGGCCTGTTTCTCTTCAGAAGGGGCTAGTAGGCTTCACCAACTTGTTTTGTTGGAAGAGGGGGAGGTTCAAGGCAAATGAGAATGACAGAAATTCACCAATATTGATCTTTTTTATGTGTTTTAATAAACTTGGAATTTATATTCACATTAATAAACTTATGATCGTCATTGTTGTTACTTTTATCATTTTTTAATGGTTGGATTCATGAATCAGTCTACGCTAGACCATCATTGAAAACCTGTATGAGATGGATGGTCATTTCGTCCCAGTATGCCGAGAGTGGGGAAAGTCAGCTCTCCCTCTTGAAATGCTCTCCCATGGCCACGTTCACACAACCACTGACAGGGAAATCCTACTCACTGCCATTTCGTGATATTAGAAGGAGCAACAAATTTTAGAACAATTTTGAAACTCAAAACTCAAGAGAAGACCAAAAGTGGGACATGTAATCAAATTATGGATACTTTTTTTTGAATATCTAAGATGTAAATGATTTGGATACATATTTTTATAAACTATATCAATATCAAGCTTTCTATCTTTTTAATGTACACACATTTTGTGTGTATATAGTGTGTGCTACTTGTACAGGCACATATAAGTAGTATGTATTAAGAATTGGAGGTACGATTCTTAACAAAAAAACGGAAATATGAAGAGAAGACACAGAAAAACAGAAGCAGTCTGAGTAACAACAGTAATGGAAGAACATCAAGTTTGTAAGGGACAATTCAAGGAAGATATGCAAATGATGTATTGAATGTATTGTTTTCATCATTTACAAAAATAAATTGTATAGTATCACATACCTCATCTAAGTCTTTGTTCATTACACTTACGTATAAATTTGAATATACTAAGCTTATTCGTCTGAGCATCATTGAAGATTAAGTGGTGAAGTGTCTCATAAATCCATACAATATTCTGTATGAATATCATTACCATCAACCTTGCTCGATGTTTCATCTGGAAATGGAATCGTTTGTGCAAGATGTACACAAGTTATCATATCATATTCTACACAAAATGACAAATGAATTCATTTTTGTATTGATTGTTTGAATCTTCGCATTGATGTTTAAGACTGTAATGGATAAGTCTCTTATTATTAAAGTGAACCGTACTGGGCTCGAGTTCTCGAGTGAAAATCAACTCTGGGATTCAAATACATTCGGCTGAAGAGTCTCAAGTGGGACCAAACGCGAGTCATGGATTCTATTGCCAGCCACTATCTATCTCTGCTTATAAGGCGACAAATTGTGTTACAAATCATGCTATACTACTCGTATAGTTTTCTTAAAATATTTGTTGGCTTAGATATTTAACCAGATAAGAAAGAAATATTGAACATCACACACAATTTTTATCCAATACTCATGCAAACGTTCAACTAGATAAACAAAAAATATTGTGGTGTGTGCTACTAATGTCGATAGATATAAGTAGTATGTGTATCGCTAATAGAAAGTGAAATGCTTGGAGGCAGATGATTAAGAAGATCGAAGAAAAGTGGATGAGAACAAAGAACGATTGGGGTAGAAACGAATAAATAATGAAGTGGGAGACAATTGGTTGACATTTTGAAAATGAAGTACTTACTGTATGATTCTCAGATTTTACTAAGGGATTTTGTAACTTTGTTCACTACAATTATCCCAAACATATTTCATAAATATAAGTATGAATATTGGCTAGCAGTGAAATTGGGTACACTCATTTCGACCTCTTTTGTACCTGTCAGCTGGATATACCTGCATCCCAATAGTCAATACTCACTACGGGACTCGAATCTAGTATCTTTACTATCAAGCTACCCGTTCTCGAACTTATCCAATGGAATAAATTTTATGATCGAAATTCAGTTCTTAACATCAACAATTACATTAGCTGAAATTATTAATATAGGTACTCATATTGTGGCGTGTACTACTGATGTCGACAGATATAAGTAGTATGTGTATAATTAATCGAAAGTGAAATGCTTGGAGGTAGATGGTTAAGAAGATCGAAGAAAAGAGAATGAGAAGAGAGAATGAACACGAACGAACAATGAAGTGTAAGACGATTGAGTGACATTTAGCAAATGAAGTATTGTATTGTATAGTTCTTAAATTGTACTAAGACATTCTACAATTGTATGTTCAAGTACATTTGGTTGTCCCCCCTTGTTTGTTCTCATTCACTACAATATTACTAATTTGTCATTAAAAAAACATCATTCAAGAACATTCCAGTAAACAATGGTTTAATTAAACCACAATGATTCATGAAAACAATATTCTGTTCATTTGCACTGTAACATACATATACATAGTTACTAAAATCAAGATAACTCATTGTGTTACTAATGACTAATACTTATGTGAGGTTGATTGTATAAACACGATGGTGCCAAATACTTAAACAACATCACGTTAGCTTACACTATTAAATCAAAATTCACTGGTCTTTATATATACGGAGTGTGTGTGTGTGTGTGTGTGTGTGTGAATTTCTAGTTTGCACAATCAACCCACATAGTACTAGTCATCATTGAACATTGAATGACCTTCATTAAAAAAAACACTAAAAGTTCAAATCATTGAAAAAAAAACTTTACTAAAAGTTAACGTTCTACATTCATTGTTATCAATTAGATTCATCAGTTTCATAAACTAAGAAAACGATATCGTTATATAACTTTGTTGTGATTCATTAGAGTGCAGATAACTGATGAATCATAATCAGAAAGGGGTTTCATGGATATTATCATAGATGAATAGTTGAATTCATGAGTCAGTGGAACCTAGTCTATCAAGGAATACCTGGAAGTACTGGACGATCATTTTATCTTAGTATGAAACTCCTCAGTAGTGCGCATCCACGATCTCGCCTCGCGAGATTCGAATCCAGGACCTATCATTCCATACAAAAACGAAACAGTCGTCTAGTGCTTGCAGATTTTCTATGGTGATCTAGATTCAATTGACTCATGAATCCAACTATTGGACTGATGAATCACTGTTTCTAGTTAAACATTTTCAACATTATTAATCATAATTTCTTAGTGAAAATTTCAAAGAATTCATAGCACTAATAAACAGAAGATTGTAATGAAGGTGAATCTGTTAAAGTTGTGTTATATGACACAAGTTAAGAGAAGATGGTAGGTAAAAGTCGTTTAAGCTTGAATTAGTAGCTTGACGATATGAGTATGGGTTTGGACTATAGATCAGTTTCAGTCTAAGATAAAATAGATGTCAAATAATCTAATAGTTGAATTCATGAATCAATTGAAGTTAGATCACTATGGAAAACCTGAAAGCACTGGAAGGCCGTTTCGTCCTATTGTGGAACGCCACAGCAGTGTGCGTCCACCATCTCCCCCCTGCGAGATCCGAACCCAGAACCTACTGGTTTCGCGCGCGAGCACTTAACCACTAGACCACTGAGCCGGCATCCGACAGTGTTAATGTCTAACTTCCACGAATCCACGAAACTGAGCGACACATCCACTATTGTCTTCAGTGAGTTACTATCTGAAAACAGACCTGGTTGAACTCCGCTGGTCATTACTTCTCACTAGAACTCCAGGATATACTTCTTGAAGCCAGTCACTAATGAGCATGTATTGATTCATATCAGAAGGGGTTTTTGTGGATATTATAGTAATTTCAATGGTCCCACAATAGGACGAAACGGTCGTTCAGTGCTTCCAGGTTTTCCATGATGGTCTAGCTTCAACTGACTCGTGACGTTAACCATTGAAATAATTTTAATTTTTCGATGGTTCGTATTTCTGACTGAAATTGGATCAATCTTAATTTGCTGTAATACATCCGATAAGGATTATCTGAATGTAACCATCATGACATAAATTAGTATAGAATAGATTGACACCTGAAGTGAACGGTACTAATGTTCGAGTCCCGAAATGAATATCAAATATGGGATGTAGGTACATCCGATTAAGGGTTTCCAAATAGAATAAAATACACGTCCTAAATTACATTACCAGTTACATGAACAATAAGGTTTGATGAGAATTAAAACAAACAAACAAACTCTGTATAATCGTTATGTCCCGACGAGAATAATGACTGGTAACTTTGGGGATCCATTTATGGACCAATACTATGTGTATATTTTTATCATATAATTGTTATATAACTAAACTATACATATTCGTGTCCCTCTTATTATAAGCTCTATTTTGATCTATGAATTGTTACTATACGATTTACCATTCTTGAATTATACCCTGTCTGTAAATTATTACATCCCACATACATAGCCACTTTTGGTTGAATTTTGTAGAAATGTTGTTTCATATTTTATGGTACGTTATGGTCTGTCTGGTTGGTATATAAACCCTGTATGTTTGAAAATAAATGATTCGATATTGCAGAGGCTGAAATTGGTGTTCTGGATTTAACTGGCTGGGCTAGGCGGGAAGCAGGATCAATAAGGATGTGTTTTACGCGTCATTGGTCCGATGGATAGCTCACTACTCTCTAATTGGCGGTATCATTACGTTATACATTAATAGAGCATACAGGTCACAAGTTATAACAATAATTTACCCCATCCTTTCATTGCTTGATAAAGTTCTTCAGCATCTTTTTCAGGATTAGTATTTGATTGAAGTTTTAATGTAGGTTGATAAATTTCACCATTTGGACCATATATTTGTAATTTACTTCTTCCCATTATTAGAATTGAGTGTATAGGAACAAACTTGCTAAATAAGAGAATAAGAAAAAAACAAAAATGAAATAAGCATTGATGATAATGTAATAGTTAACTATTTAAAACAACAAGTAGTTGAGATTACAAGTGTCATTACCAAGGACGTTTTACTATTACTGTTTATACGCCACACAAGTCACTTGATTTGTGTGTGGGCTATGATACTATCCGGGTGTTCAAACTGAAGCAGGTGGTTTTCTTAGGAGGCCACATCCGGTGCCTTTGACCTGAAGGTCTGATCCACAAGGCAGTGGAACAACGTCAAGAGATGCAGTCCCATGGTAGCCGTTGACCAACGATTTTTGTTCATACGCCATTTGTTCCTTCAGGATATTGGAGCCCATGTGCATCATTGGTTTGGAATAAGGGTTTTCCAACTCCCCTAGGTCAAGTCTCGGTATCCACTAACCTGGTTAAAGTGTCGGACATTTGCTTTTCATCCTCTAAATTTAGTAAAGAACACTCGTGGTGCGAGAAGGCAGTGAGTAGGACTTCCATGGCAGTGGCTTTATACGTGTGTCCATGTGTGAGCATTTCGAGAGGAAGAGCTGACTCTCCCCACTCTTTTCCATATCACAGCATTCGGATGCAGATTTGCTAAGATGTTCTCTAATTTTCTATTCACACACATTTAATTGTCTCCATTTATGTTCTCATTCACTAAAGTTGTACATTTAAACTTTAGTTCTAATTAAGATCTCAAGAGAATATAACAGAATCTGATATCATCCAATTGGCTTTCTGATGTTCTGATTGGCTATTTGAAGAAAGGAAGTATTGGTTTTGTCATTAATTTGATACTAGATGGTACTAACATTCATAATCAAAACACTGAAAACTGTTTATTCAAGAAAAAAGAATGAGGATAATTAAAATTCATATAAGTGTAAACTATAATTATACCAAATGCACAGTATGAATGGTAACCTCATAGTGCTGAATTCATAAGTATTTGATATAAAATACATTGTCAGAACCGTTTAGCAAGCAGTGTTAAAAGGATAAATGAATTAGATTGATAACAGTTGTAACTTTTAAAGTGTGTACACACTAACAACGAACTCTAGATAGTCATACAACTTCCAATTGAATGAAGTCGTAATGACGAACTCTTGAGCTAATCCGTGTCGGGTAGAGACAGATATCTACCTCAATACGATGGAAGATGGTCGCGCAATCTCGTGGATTGGTTGCGGTTAGACATTAACACCATTGGATGCCGGCTCAGTGATCCAGTAGTTTAAGCGTTCGCACGCGAGACTGAAGGCCCTGGGTTCGAGTCCCGCGAGAGGGATCGTGGATACGCACTGTTGAGGAGTCCCACGATAGGAGGGAACGGTCGTCCATTGCTTCCAGGTTTTCAATGATGGTCTAAAATCAATCGGTTCACGATCTCAACCCGATTCTTGAGATTTTTACGACAAAGCTGAAACGATTTCTAATATTTTCTGATTTTCAATAATCCTCTTGAAGCTGTTGTTATGTAATGAAAATCATATTAATACCATTACATTAAATAAATATTGTTAAACAAGTGGCGATTGTGAAATTTGTATATTATGTAGCTACTTCTCGTGGAGGAGCATGGGCCACCCACCAGAACTCTCCATCCAACCCTGTATTGCCCAATCCTTTCCAGTTGTCATTCATCTTTCTCATTTCTGCTTCTATTTCCCGATGTAATGTGTTCTTTGACATTCTTCTTTTCCGCTTCCCTTCAAGATTCCAAGTTAGGGCTTACCTCGTAATTCAGTTCGGTGATTTCTGTATTGTATGTCCTATCCACTTCCAACGTCTTTTCTTACTTTCCTATTTAGCTAGAAGCTGGTTTGTTCTCTCCAACAGAAGGCTGTTGCTGATGGTATCCAGCCATTGAATGTTGAGTATCATGTGTAGACAAATATTTGTAAATACTTGTACCTTCTTGATGATGGTTGTAGTAGTTCTCGAAGTTTCAGCTCTGTACACTAGAACTGTCTTGACGTTTGTATTGAAGATTGTGACTTTGATATTGGTTGAAATTTGTTTTGAGTTCCATATGTTCTTCAATTGTAGGAATGCTATCCTTGTTTTGCTAATCCTTGCCTTTACGGCAGTATTCGATCCTCCTTTTTCATTGATGATGCTTTCCAAGTTCGTATATATTGAAAACTAAGTACTTTGTGGTCTTATATTTTAACTATTAATAATCATGCTAGTTCAGTCAGTCAGCTACAACGTACGACCAGGCACATATATGCATCGGTCCAGGTTGCCATACCTCATTAACACAACAAGATGGATCACGAATCAGTTGAAGCTAGACCATCGTGGAAAACCTGGAAGCACTGAACGGCCGTTTCGTCCTAATGTGGGACCATTGAAATTACTATAATATTCACAAAAACCCCTTCTGATATGAATCAACATATGCTCATTAGTGACTGGCTTCAAGAGGTATATCCTGGAGTTCTAATGAGAAGTAATGACCAGTGGAGTTCAACCAGGTTTATTGTGAGATAGTAACTCATTGAAGACAATCGTGGATGTGTCGCTCAATTTCGTGGATTCGTTGAAGTTAGACATTAACACCGTCGGATGCCGGATCAGTGATTGCGTGCGAAACCAGTAGGCCCTGGGTTCGAATATCGCAGGGGGCGATGGACACCGGATTCATAAATGTAGTTAATATAATGATCTAGAAGTTAAGTATCCGCGCACCATACCGAATATCTTGGTTTAAATACCTACTAGTGAGGTCATAGATGTGCACTATTCAAGAGTCTATGCTAGAATGATATGACTATCTTACGTTTCTTGATTTCGATGATTATCTAACTTAAATCCAATCATGATCAAATCAAGATTTGATACCATTCATTTGATTCTAATTGGCTATTTGAAGAAAGGAAGGGTCGGTGTTGTTTATTGATTACATAATAAACACATCAATGTAGATATTTGAAATAAGAGCGTAGGCAAATGAATAGTAAATATTTATTTTAATTATTATCGAATTTCACATATTTTGATGTTATTTGCACAATTAAATGGTAATTCAATGTTTCTATGCCATAATGTTTTCTTTCTTCTGGCATAAACAAGATATGTACATATGCAACTATTGTAAATGGATTGAAATACTTGTTTAAACATGTATTTTCGCACAATTAATATCTTAATAGTTATGTGTAGTGTATACTACTGATATCAATAGATATAAGTAGTATGTGTATCATTAATCGAAAGTGAAATGCATGAAGGCAGATGGTTAAGAAGATTGAAGAAAAGAGAATGAATACAAAGAATAATTACTGTGGAAACGAAGTAATAATGAAGTCTGAAATGATTGATTGAGTTTAGTGGAGTTTTGTTCTTTGAGTTGGATGGTAAGGGATAGGGACAAAACTCCACCACAATCATTCATTTGAGTTACAAATCTTCTCCACCATATTACAATGAAGTATTCATTATATGGTTCTTAGGTTTTACAAAGTATTTATTTATTTATTTAAATACGTAAACATTAGTACAAAGAGGCACGAAAATATATATGATTTGTGTGCAGGCTGGAACACTACCCGGGTGTTCAAACTGAAGCAGGTGGTCTTCTTAGGGTGCCACACTCCAAAAACTTGACCTAAATGTCTAATACACAAGGCAGTAGAACAACGTCAGGAGATGCAGTTCCATGGTAACCTGTGACTAATAATAGGTTCATACACCATGAGTTTCCTCAGAATACTGGAGTCCATGTGAATCATTGGTTTGGAATGAGGGTTTTCCAACTCCCCTAGGTGGACTATCCATATCCACCAGCCTGGTTAAAGTGTCGGACATTCGCTTTTCGCCCTTTCAATTTCGTAAACAACACCCGTGGTGCGAGAAGGCAATAAGTAGGACTTCCCTGGCAGAGGCTTTACACGTGTGGCCATGTGAGAGCATTTCGAAAGGGACAGTTGACTCTTCCTACTCTCGGCCGTACCAAAGCATTGGGGGGTACGATCCAGTATATAACTAGTAGTACTATTCATCTAAGATTCATGTAAGAATAAGTAGAACACTTAATTGATTTTATTCATAATGTTCTTTATAAGTCTTTGACAAATTTTATTGTTCTCGATTGCAAAAAAAGAAAAATTCCCAGACCATAATCTTTATCCCATAAAAACGTTACGATCATTTTTTGTTTAATTATTAGCCTTGACCTTGAAATAATCTTAAAATTGGTCAGTTTACTCCTATACTTAAACTCTAAAATTAAGATTATTTATAAATAAGTAAAACTTGAAGATTTCTCCTAGTACTATCATGGATTAAACTTTGAATCAGTCAGCTACAACGTAGGATCAGACACATACATACATAGGTCCAAGTTGTCATACCTCATTGGCACAACAAGATGAACACTGGATTCATAGAAGTCGTCATTTCGATGGTGGTAATATATAGAAGAAAGATCGCATATAAGGATATAGTACAGAAAGAAAGATTTAGTTCGTAGAAAGAATGATATGGAGCGATTTTAATCTCATCTTTTAAGGGAAGACAGAGAGTGTATACACCGACGTTTATTGTGATCGATTCTGAGCCATGTTACCAAGAATCTTGAAACATCGACTTCGATAGGTTGGACATATACTTCACTAGTCAGTCAGTCAGTCGGCTACAACGTAGGATCAGGCACATATATGCATCGGTTCAACTTGCCATATCCCATTAACACAACAAGATGAACACCGGATTCATGAAAAAAGTTAATTCAGTGGTGATAATATATAAAAGAAAGATCGCATATAAGGATATAGTACAGAAAGAAAGAATTAGTTCATAGAAAGATATGAAGCGATTTTAATCTCTTAGTTTACGGGAAGACAGAGTGTGTATACACCTACTCCATTGTGATGGATTCTGAGCCATGTCACCAAGAGTCTCTAACCATTGGTTACGATAGTCACGCAGATCCCAACCAAGTAGTCTGCATCTCCCAATATGGTTAAGATTAGAAGTTAGTGACTTTGTAGATGGATGCCACGTTTGGTTTGGCCATCCCCCTAACCTTCTTCCAACTATTCCTAACACTAGTCATCATTGTATGTCGTGGTAATCGGTGTTTAGGCATACATGACATGTGGCCTTTAAGTGATTCATAGTTGAGATTACTTTTACAACCATGATAATTTGACGAAACGATGGTTATAAAATGGACTGTTTTTAGGGGAAAAAAATGGATAGATCGAAGAAATTTCTTTCTTATTTTTTCATTATGGCTTTACAGTAATATATAATTCACAATAATTAAACAATAGTCATAGAGTATTTAATTGAGCTCATGAAGCGACTGATGTAAGACCACCATTGAAAACCTGAAAGCACTAGACAACCGTTTCGTCTTATTGTTGAACTCCTCAGTAGTGCACATCCACGATCCCGCTTGAGGGAGCAATTACTTGACGGATTTTTATAAGATGGATTTTTGGTAGATTAGCCTATTCTATTTCATTTCTAAGTGAATTAAATTCTGATTATTAGTGCTGACATAAAGAACATAGTTGTTTAGTTTGTAGAGACTAGATGAAAGATTAAATTGAACTGAGATGATGGTATATCCAACTGACGAGTCCCAAATAGAACGAAACGTGATTCATGGATTCCACTGCTAGCCACTATCCATCTTTGTATGTAATGCTTTTGACTTACGACAATATCAATACAATCCGCATAGGATGTATATATGCCAATAAGAGACTGGTCAATTGATAAGATACATCCACGATCCCGCACCACGCGGAGCTCGAACCCAGGACCTACTGCCCTCGCACGCGAGCACTTAACCATTAGACCACTGAGCCGGCACCTAACGGTGTTAATGTCTAACTTCAACCAATCCACGAAGTTGCGCCACCATATACCATTGTGGATGCGCACTGCTGAGGAGTCCCATACTAGGACGAAACGGCCGTCCAGTGCTTCCAGGTTTTCAATAGTGGTCTAGCTTCAACTGACTCATGATTTCAATCTGTGAAAATTTCTAAAAATCTCCACAAACCCCTTCTGATAAGATACAAGCAAATCATACTAAGTGAAAATATATGCATATTTGCAAAATAACAAATCAACCAAATTAATTCGGAAGTCAATGATAACAATGAAATAGAATACGTGATTCATCATCATAATTGACAAGTACACGTTGATGGTGAATAACAAATGTGTTCATTGTGAATGAATAGTATGATAGTATGTGTGAATGAATCCACTTACATAATAAGTAGGTCAAAGTTTAAAGAAACAACACAATCAATTTATGCATATAAATGTTAAAGAAGAGAAAAGCAACTAACAAAGAATAGATATAATTGATCATTATTGTCTGTTAGGTTTGATTTCTGATAAAGAAGACACGATAAAGACATTAAGAACCTTTTTGTGAATACAAAATCTAATGTTGTCAGCTTGAATCTTTATAGCTTCTGTCTTAAGTAGGTGACTATCGTAACCAATAGTTGGAGACTGTGGGTGATATATGGCTCAGAATTGACCACAATTGAGTAGGTGTATACACTCTCTATCTTCCTTATATGTAATCTTTCTTTTATATATTACCACCATTAAGTTAACGAAGTCTATGAATGTGGTGTTCATCTTGGTGTGCTAATGAGGTATGGAAACTTGGACCATTACCATATATATATATATATATATATATATATATATATATATATATATATCCCTGGTCCTACGTTGTAGCTGACTGACTGACTGACAGACATAGCACATTTTCTCCAGCTAGGGCATTTGGAAGGGAGCCTATATGTTTATAACACTCGATTTGATATTCAATTACAACTATTTATTTCATTTCAATTTTTAATTCAACAAAAATTATACTTTAACTTCATTATTTCAATGAAAGACTAGTAAATATATCCCAGGGTACATAATATCTTTGAGTAAACAAACATTACGTCTACGACTAATATTCTGTTCAAACTCAAGTTTATGTCACTTGTACGAAATTAAGTGAATCTTACAAGTGGAAGACTCTCTCTGTGTCGTTCTCTGTTGAGTCGGCTTCCGAGAATTACAATGGATCCTCCAGAGGCCCTAAAGGAACTGAAGACTTCCAACCAATCAGAACATGATGGAGCTTTCTAGATTATCAACGTGGCATGCTATTATTGTTCAGAAGCATAATATGTCTCTTAGTGGATTAGCCGAAATATAATGTTGATTTAACAAATGCTAATATCTATAAACACCCGTGATTTTCTGTACACTTTGATTCTGACCAAATAAACACTTCTCCAGTTTTTCTTCTGTGTTCTGATTTGCGACAGTGAAGATCAACGTTCAAGTCTCGTGGTCCTAAACCGTATTCTGAGTGAATCAAGTAATGAATTTAACACTCTCGCTTTCTAGATTTGGTATTTACTTTCGAAATAAATATCATCCTCAATTGGAAATTATGATTTAATTTACTTTTTGAACAAGTTCTGTTTAATGTTTTGTTCATACTTTTAGATAAGAACATGATAGTTGATTTGGGATATAACTAATTAATGAGTTCTAAATGAGAGAGGACAATGATTAACCTCAAAATAACTAATTGGTCTATGGCCTCTAAATGCCCTGCTACAGCTGAGAGTGCTCTCAAGTGGCCACGTACATACAACCACTGCCAAAGAAGTCCTACTCACTGCCTTCCCGCACCACGGCTGTTGTTTATGAAATTGAGAGGATGAAAAGCGAATGTCCGGTGCTTTAACCGGGTTGTTGGTTATGAAGTATCTACTTATCGGAGTTGGAAAACACTTATTTCAAACCAATAGTGCACATGGGCTCCAGGATCCTAAGGAAACAAATGGTGTATGAGCCTATTATTAGTCACAGGTTACCATGGGACTGCATCTCCTGACGTTGTTCTACTGCTTTGTGTATTAGACATTTGGATCAAATTTTCGGAATGTGGCACTCTATGAAGATCACCTGCTTCGGTTTGAGCACCCGGGTAGTATCCCATCCCGCACACAAATCAAATAATTTATGTGGCGCATATATATTTTGGTGCCTCCTTGTACTAATGTTTATGTATTTAAATAAATGAATACTATAAATAGACGATTCTCTATAAGAATGGAATGGGAATTCGGTTATTTTCATAAATGTTGATCTCTATTTTATTTAAAAGGGTTCATATTTTTCTGTTGAATAAGTTAGTGGTTACATGAACTCTATAGTTAAGTAGTTAACGCATTGATTTGTAATAAAAGGTACCAGATTTGAGCATCAACGTTGAGATTTAGGTTTATCCAATTGATATATCTCAAGAAGAATGAAGTTTCACTACTAGTTACAAGTATACTGTAATGAACGAAAATATTTGTAATTTAATACTTGAATTACTGAGTCGATTAAAGCAAGACCAACATGGAGAACTTGGATACACTAGACAGCCATTTCATCCTAGTATGGAACTCCTCAGTAATGTGTATCCACGATCGCACCCATGGGATTAGAACCCAGAACCTTCGGTCTCACTGAAGAAAATGGTGGACGGTGGTGCAATTTCATGGATTGATTGAAGTTAGACATTAATACCGTTGAACACCTGCTCAATGGCCTAGGGATCAAACTTCCACGTGCGAGGAGTCCCATACTGATACGAAATAGTTATCCAGTGCTTTCAGCTTTTCCATGGTGTTCTAGCTTTAATCGATTCATGAATCTAACTATTGAATTAACACAATCTCCACAAAACCCCTTTCTGATAATAACATTTTTGTGTACATAGTTGATTGTTGTTGCACACAAGCCAGTTTTGATAAAAGAACAATCACTATAGTATTCTTAAATTACAAAACAATTTATTATTTCAATTAAATAATTTGACAGACTACTGAAGTCATGGTGGGGTTTGAAAATTAGGTGAAACTATAATTTGTGAACAAACCAATCAGATTTAGGATAACAAGTCTTGGATTTTGGTGCGAAATTCATTTAACTATTTAGTTAAATGCTGTTTTGGCATTATATCTGATGTCAGTTCGTGGTAAAAAAAATAAAATCCTAAATCTAATTTCTAACCCTAATCATCAACTGTAAATAATAATTCTTATTACTCAAACAGGTTTGTAACCCTCATTGGATCTTAGTTATTAAGTGGGGACTCTCAAAGTCACTTCAGAATCGCTCAAAAGTCGTCCATAAATTATAGTCTCACCGAAAATTACTGTTAGCTTAAACCCAGTTGGAAGTTCAAAAGTCAATAAAATTGATAATGACGCATTTAGGTTAATTACTATGCAGCTATATACATTGTAACCTATGTAACTTATAATACAAACAAAATCACCACTCACAAAAACGAAACCTATTAAGAACAACAACCAACCTTGTGCGATAAAACTGAAGCCCAGATACGTTATCTCAATCAAAATCGTGATTTTATATTGAATATATGAATTAAGAAATATGCCAACCAATGAAATTTGTCTTCTATCAAATCTACCAATGAAATTATTTTGATTTGTGATTGGTTAATAATACACTAACATTCTATTGGTTAATTAATATAATCACACTTGATTTGATTGTATATTACAGTAGCAAAAAGCGTTAGTCTACTATCATCTCAGATCTTTATTTATTCTGATCTTTGCAGTTAAACAAAAAACAACTCTGTACCACATAAAAAATAAACAGTCTCTCTATTTTGGTGAAACTTAGGGGGATTTTAGGTAAATTTTGGTGTTTCCCCCAAAGTTGTAAGATATTTGGTAGTTTTCCCCAAAGTTTGCGGAAATTTTGGGAAAATGGCACTAGAATCCAGAAATTTCCCCAAAGCATTCTATTACAGCTTCATCAAAATTTACCCAAAACAAACAAATTTGTACCAAATTAAAGATATTGGAGATTGTACTTGATATCAAGTGCAAAAATAACAACTATTTAAGATAAAAAAGGTTTATTTACTCTGTTAGTCAAAATAAGTCCTTGTAACCATACTTTTATGGTGTGAATTTTCAATAATATAAAGGAAGTCGTAACAAATTTACTTAGTATTGTTTGCTTGAATCTTCCCATTAAGGTCCTAGACTTCAATCAATCAGTCTGTTATTGGCATATGCGCATACTGTGCGTACTGCCTGGACATTGCCTTAATTCACGAGAGAATGGAACTAGGTTCGAGTCCCGGAGTGAACATCAACTCTGAGATGCAGGAACATTCAGCTGATGGTGTAGAATTATGGTCTACTATGATATTAGTACTGCTCTAATAATAGACCTAATCCTAAAATTGTAGATTTGTCATGATATAACTGCCTAATCTATAAGATCTTACGTGGAAGTCACACCATTGACTACACCAACTCACTGTATCGTATCAATTACCAATACATGCTGTTGAACAAGGTTAGGCTAGAGAAAGAACAATATATTTAATATGAATAGGAGATATAAGATAACATCCAGCAGGGACCACGCCTGCATGGCCGAGCCATGCCACTCGATCAACTCAGTCCATTCAATTCATTCTCTGCGCCTTCTCCATTGTTAGGTATTTCCCCGAGTTAAATATTGAATATCTATTTTCTGAGTAGTCTCGTGTTCACAGCTTTGTGGCTTGTGTGGCTATTGTCCAGTGCCACTACAATGGGTCCCAACTGGGACGAAACGCGCGTCCTGGATCCCACTGCTAGCCACTATCCATCATTGATTGTCGAATTAGAACTAATCCCAGTAAGTCTCGAACCTCAACAAGACAAATCAAGAATTCAGTTTCGAAGGACTCAGCGTGAAATTGTATTGTATTATTATGGTAGATTTAAACATAACATAAAATTTTTGATGGTACAGAAAACACATCGGTTATTCACCACAACACGTTATCATTTCTGATTATGAAGATTGCTTGAAACAGAAACGAAGTGAACTAAACAATAAAAGATGAAAAAAATGAGGCAAGGTTGTTCTAAAACTATAACATTATTGAAAATTAAAAATAAAATTTGAATTCAATGTCATTTTACTACTTATGGATCTAAGCATCCGAATGTTTATTTAGATAATCGACAAGTGGACACCAGATGGAGATTCTAAAGTCAATTTTGAGCAAATATATGACCGACTATCTGAGTTATAACTCTCCCTGTAGCTTTACTATGGCTACTTTCAGTCCTAAGCTCGGATAAATGTTGAAAACTGAATATGTTACCAGCAACCTTAGCCCATAAGAAATAACCTTGCAAAAATCCCTAACTAGAATAAACAATTTAATCCATTTAAACTCTGCCCTAGGGGCTCCAGGATATTCACTAAAAATAATTATTGCGCCTCACGGTGAAAGTCGAGATTCTTCGGAAGTTACGAGGCCTATAGCTCTTCTAATTAGCAGAGCAACAATTAGTATGGTACATGGATTGTCCGGACAATGCGGGAGAGCGATAAAACCAGTCGAATAGGTGCGAAAATGAGGAGATACAACTTGACGGTGTTCAAGATTATCGAAACACAGTGGACCCAAGCAGAACAAAAACGTTAGATTCGGGAAAGATGTTTCTGTACTCTGATTACGAAGGGAAAAATGTCCCACACACTCAGGGAGTTGCTCTAATACTGTTCAAAGAAGCAAAAACGTACTTTTAGAATGAGCATCTCATGGTTCCAAGATCATGAAAGCATCTTTCAAAGAAAATAGCAAGGAAATCATAATTTTATCTGATGTCATGCACCCACCAATGATAAAAATGACAACAATAAAGATCAGTTCTACTTGAGACTGCAATCAAACATAGCGACGAGCTCAGGAAAAAACTCAACAAGTTTGATGTGTGACCTAAAATCTAAAGTCAGAATGGACAACACTGAGTATGAAGATATAATGGGACGACATGGATTAAGAGAGAGGAATAAGAACGAAGAAAGATTTGTTACTTTATGTGTATTCAACTGATTGGTTATAGGCGGCACAATATCCCCTCCCATAAATGCATATACAAAACTACATGGGTCACACCGGATCACACTGCAGAGAATCAGGTCGATCACCTCCGTATCACTAAAAAAATTCGCAAGGCCAATAAAAAACGTGGGAATCAAGAGAGGGGCTAACATAGCTTCAGATTACCACCTCATGGCTGCCATGATGACGCTGAAGCTAAAGAAGCATTGGACAACTGGACAGACAACAGTACAAAAGTTCAATACAGAATGCCTCCGAAATACTGACAAACTCAACGAAATCAAGATTACTCTCAACAACAGATCCCAAGCCTTGCAATGTCTACTCGCAGAAGACGAAACTACCATGGAGAAAAAATGGGAAGGGATCAAGGAATCACTAACCTCAACGTAACAAGAAATGCTGGTCTGCAAAAGCGTCATCACAAGCAACGGATCTATATCGAAACCGTAGGCAAGATTCACAAAAGCAAGAACAATAAAACAGCAATTAACAACAGCCGAACAAGAACAGAGTAAGTCAATGCACAAGCTTAATACACAGAAGCAAACAAGCAAGTGAAGAGGGGCATTAGGGCCTGATATGCAGTAGTACGTAGAAAACCTAGGAAGGACAGAGAATAAAGTTTCAAGAGAAGAAAATATTAAACCAACGAATAAACTGACACGGAAATATGGTAAACCAGAATTATCAATCAAGTACAAAGAAGGCAAGACAATCACCGATATTCAAAAACCAGAGAAGAGTGGAACGCTTTAAGGAACTCTTGAGTAGACCAGCTTCACCGGATCCCCAAGACTTAGATGCAGCACACATAGACCTTCCTATCGACGTCACTCCATCAACGATCGAAGGAATGAGGATGACCATCAGACACATTGAGAATGATAAATCAGAAGGACCTGACAACATACCAGCTGAAGCAATGAAGTCAGATACATAGGTATTTGCAAACATGCTCCACATCCTGCTCAGGAAGATTTGAGAGTAGAAACAAGTGCCGACGGATTGAAAAAAAGACACCCATCAAGGTATCAAAATAAAGGAGGCCTCACTATCAAGTCACTCCTAGTAGGTCTTTTGATCAATGTGATAAATATGTTTTAAATAAAGACACATCACTTGCATCTTTAGGACATGAAGATCCGACGTTACTTCGAGTGGGTGGACAGGGTTGTAAAATCTGTAGTGGTATTGGTCATAACCACACAATCCTCAAAGCTAAACGTGAGATAACTAGGAAGTAAAATATATAACATTTAACTCAAAGAGAGGGCCAACAAGGAAGAGGGTGGGAATATTTCATCACTCAATCAGATGGCTTGGTTTAGCCTTGTAGGCATGATCATTCTTGCGTAATTTATCTCTTCTGTTCATGTTAAATATATTGTTGTACCTCCAGCCTAGGTGTGTTCTTTAGGAACGCCAAACATATTCTTGACTCTTGCGATACAACGAGTAAGAATAGACAATGATGTGACTTTCATGTAAAATCTTATAAATTAGTTTTTCATATCATGGCAATACTACAATTTCAGGATTAGGTCTATAATTAAAATAGTTCTAACAACGAACCTAGACCATAATCCTGCGAATCTATGGTCCGAATTCTAGAGATCAGTGATTTAAATATACACAACCGACATGTTGATCAGATACAATTCCGGGAACCAAATGAGTCTGTTCCAATTTTGGCTATTGATCCTGATACTAATGACTACATTCTAGATCATACAGAGTCTACATCCCATACACAGTTGGACAGACAAGCGGTGAACCTAAGCAGAAGAGGTACAATCGACTAAAGAAATTTGGATCCCCATTTAAGCTGTGACAGTTGTGGTATTTATACGAACGAATAACTATTTCGTACTTGGTTGCCCGCTGATTACGAATCCCAAATATAATACGTCCATTTATGTTCATCTTATTCTACCTTCCTTAAATAACACTATTTCTGGAATGCATTTATCAGTATTGAAATTAATAATCGAAAGTGCAACGGACTCACCTGGCTCCTGGAATTGTATCTGGTCAACATGTCGGTTGTGTGCACTTAAATAATTGATATCTAGAATTGAAACTATGGACTTTCCTACATTCTTCACCATAAACTCAGTGGCTCTTCCAAGATTATTTCCACGACAATGTATAACTTCCGTAGACTCTAAACACTTCATATTCGAATGAAAAATCCTACCTTTTAATAACTTCTACAGAGTTTCTTTCGCTACAAAATGTTTAGCATTTCTATATTTCAATAGAAATATGTACACTCCCTTCTCCAGTTCATAGAATGCTGAAGCAGTAATGGAATTAATGGCAGTTTCCGGTGTTTGGCAAAATAATCTGTTTGACTATTGAAGCGATGGTGCATAAGACCAGTGAATAGATGCCTGTACTTTTTATTCTTCATCTAGGTAGTGACTGTGTCTGCAGAAGATTAAGAACTATTATCAATCACTAGAAACATTGGGACCCCCACCAAACCAAAAACTACTAATTCTTCGGTTGTGAGGTCAGAATTTTGTGAAGTTTTGAAACAAACGCATGATATTTGCCGAGAAACGGACCACGATAGTCTGCATGAACTCTGCCAAGCCTCAGACGACACTGGCTACAGAGTACACTTTGAAGGATGACTTTTCGACTTATGACATCCTCTACAACCGTTTACTGTACGACATTTATCTCCGACCACCAACATTTGAACTTTGCCAAGGATATCACTTTCTCAACACCTATATGTTCGCCACGAAGATTTTTAAGGACAGAGTTACATAATGAAGGAGCAGCAAAACACGATCGTTTGAACACAAAACATTATCAGGAGTAGACAAGAAATCTGCGTTGCAGATTGACATTCCAACCTTTTAGTAAGGCACTGAGTGTATATCCAAAATACTTACGAATTCCTCTAATGATATCTGGATGTCTCACGGGTAAAGCCTGCGCTAACAAACAGTCTTCAGTTTTAGTAGGTTTATGTTGTGATGATTGTCGAGGAATGTAGTCAACATGTTGAATTTGTTTGACACTTCTGTCCTGAATCGTCCAATCATATATACTCTAAAAAAATACTCCACCGTTGAACCATAGCAACTGTGAAGAATGTGTCAAGAATTTTTCAGGACGACAAACGTGTACAGTTACAGACCGTTTTCGGTATCCATTATTAACTAGTTAGTACATTTGTGCATAAGGAGAAGCTATTGTATCTTTTATTAGTGTTGCTTTAGCTCCGCTTCGGAGCATCTGGCCTCATATCATCTATTTTTCCAGTCATCATTTTCATTTACAAGCACATTATTGTAAAGTTATCTATTTCTCTAAAACCCTTCCTCTTTTAATTCGCATTGCTCTTCTTGTCATCTGCTTGAAACACAACAACCACCTAATGACGTGACAGCTACTGATTCCGGTGATTTCATGGGCTCTGATAAATGTAATTAGCATCAAAATATGACAACCCTTATTAACTCTCATATTCAGTAAGATTATTGTAAACGGTGGCTGAATTTATCGTATCTTAATATATGTAACATATGCAACCGCCTTGTATTGTTAAGACAAGAACACAAAACCATAAACTACTTTGCAATAGACATTCGCGAAGTTATTCAAGTAGTTACAACCTTGCTAACAAAACAATAGCCTCGACCTCTTATCCCGTGCTTTGAATACTAATTCAAACTACTTTCCTCCTGATTACCATTAAAATATGTCGAATTCCAAAGAACTAGCACAACAGTTTTAACTGTTCTAAATTTAAGGCCACAATCGGTACAAAAATTTGAAAGTATGGTTGTGACGTATAATTCGCGAAATCCAGGTTAGTCTGTTATTATTTATCAGTTTTATGTTCTTAGCTGTCAAACGGTTGATGAAAGAAGCACAAGAACTATCAGAGCCCACAGAACTATACTTTGCGAAACCTCTAGAGGTTCGACTCTATATTTTCTAGTATAATTCTTAGGATAATCTGTTTGAGTGGCACTTCACGATAAGAGGTCCTGAAGATTCTGACTTTCAGGGAGGTTTATACCATGGAAGAATTCTTCTGCCTTCAGAATACCCAATGAAGCCTCCAAATATCGTATTGTTAACTGTAAGTATCCCTAAACTGTCGTTTACTTCCACGTTTGTTTTAGATGCTCCAAGTGACTGCAAAACTATGTTTACTCTACATTCTAGTGTTTCAAGGTTTAAGTGTACGGCCACTGGGTTTGCTTTTAAAACCACATGCATGTATAAGCTAATTCAATCTCAACGAGTCTATAAGTAGCATATCAATAAACAGAAACGCTCTGGTTGTGGCTGCTAAACCTTCAGACAGTATAGCTGTTGATCTCCAGTTTGTCGGTCACTTAGTCTATCTGCTGAACTAGCTAAATTCGACATGAAATTTTTTTACAACTATGTACTGCTAGTTGTAGTACCCATCTTAAGAACATGCTCAATTTATGTTTTAATCATTTTTATGTAAGTCTAATACCCGTTATCCTTAGATTACTTGACTTCCATCATGCTACACAAATTGTATAAAATCTGAATCGCAGAATGTTCGAGTTTTGGTGAGATTGTAGGTTCTTTAATTATATTATTCCCTACCTGTGAGTATGCAGATACTATATTTCTCTCTATTCCCTAAAAACATCAATAGTTACATATAGTTCATTACTTCTATTTTGTCTTCGCAAGAATTTGAGCAGTAACTTTGGAGAGAGTACGTCTTGTTGACCTAAATTTGTCTTAAATAGCCGTAAGCCAGAAAATGGTCTTGGGACTAAGTCATACCGTTAAACATACTAAAGTTTGATAACAGTAGGGTATTCAACACGGATAACTAGTACCTCCAGTGGTTTTTTCTTAGAGTGAAGGAATCAATAGATGGTCGATCCAAAAATTTTCACAACTCACCTTGTTCCACGAATTTGTAGTGTTGATGATAAGCCTGTAAAAGTATGAAGCTTGCACATCGAAATCTACCTACAAAACCACTCTACTACCAGTTCCAAGCAGTTTTACCTTGGGCACTGCGATCATGCTTCCGTGTCATCAGAACCACTATCAACCCGGTAGTTATGTTACTGGGGGCAGTTTGTTATTTAAACTATGAAGTTTAACAATTTCCACGACATATCATGGTAAAAATGGGTTAAGTTATCGCAACATTACTTATACTCAACAGCAGCACCATGTAAATGACGTTGAAGTTCAACAACTCGTAGTTGGACTTAAGGGGAACCACTCGTCAATCATTCAAATCGTTTCAAAACATGTACTTTGGTGGCCTGGAAACGTTTCTTGGGTGACTTCTCAGTAGCTCTCATCATCAAACACCGATTTTTGACGACACAACTCAGTTGAAAATGTAAATATACAGTTAATTAATAGTGTAGCATTGTAACAAATAATTTTGTCGAACCGACATTTTTTAGCTCGAATAACAGCCTTATTTGGATTATAAAGTATATAGCTCATAGTAGAGGCTAGTAGAGACCGTGTTGTAATTTAATCTTGCGTTTTTTCAACACGATAAATCGTAAAAATAAAATGAATGCTTTTATTTAAACTATTTCTTTTGGTATTATTTTGAGTTTCGCTCTTTATTTCCTCACATTATTGTTTTATCTCCTGTGATACATTCCTTGATATATTATTTTATCAAGCATTTCTTGTTACGATAGCATCGCGGTTCTCTTAATTACATGTAAGATTTTCCTAAATATTTATTGGCACACCATTTTTTCTCTTCAGCCAAATGGACGTTTCGAAATACATCGAAAAATATGTTTAAGTATTTCAGGATATCATCCTGAATCATGGAGACCATCATGGTCTATTCGTACTGCATTGTTAGCATTGATTGGATTCATGCCTACTCATGGTGTCGGTGCAATCGGCTCACTTAATCAACCAAAAGAAGAACGTCAATTATTAGCTCGCAAGTGTGTAACGTTCTTTTGCTCATTTGCCAAGTTAATCTTACGTTTGTTATTGTGTGTAAGATAATTTGCATTGGTTGCTTGCCTCATCAAATATTAATGATCTCAAGCAATTTTCTTTTGGGCTCTTCACTCATTTATTTTTATTTATTTGGACACATGAATATTGGTACAGGAGAGCGCCAATATATATGCGCCACACAAAACAATGGGAATTCGAAGAGAAGTAGAAAGAAGAAGAAAAAAAAACTAAGGAACGCAAAAGAAAAGAGAACAATGACGAAGAGATTGGAGTAAGGTAGTGTGGTAGTAACGACGGAACGAAAAGGTACAATCAGAAGAAATCTTTCAGGTAAAGGAGACACAACCACTTTTTATGAAGAAAGTAAAAGAAGGTTACAGCAGGATCGCCACTGGCTTCTATTCTGAGCCATATCTGATAACGTCTCTAGCCACTGTGTAGCACCATCTCTCAGACCCCAACCAGGGAGTCGTGAAGGACCAACACAAGCCAGTCCTTTGCAGCTTTCTTTCATGCCACGACACTATGTCATGCACTGACCACCTCTCCGCTTCTTCCAACCAGTCCCAGAGTCGGCAAATAATGCACGACGTGGAATTCTCTGGGACGACATTCGGAGAACATGTCCAAGCCACCGAAGTCGGTGCTTCAAGGTGATGACACCAATTAAATTATCGTCTCCGTGCCCGAACACACGATGCCGAACCTCTGCATTATTAACATGATGTTGCTACTGGATGTCAGCAATCCTTCGGAGACAGCGATGATCGAACACAGAGAGTCGTCTAACGTCCTCAACTCGGAGAGGACAGGTTTCACAAGCATAGAGCAAAACTGCTCTCACCGACGCGTTGTAGATCCGGCCTTTTACAGCCAGACTAACATCACGAAGGTGCCATAGATGGCCCAGATTGGCATAAGCCGCTCTGGCTTTCACTATTCGTGCATTGATCTCATCACTCACACCCCCACCAGCACTTATGCAGCTACCCAGATACACGAACTTCTCGACTACGTCTATCTGCTCACCATCCAGGGTGAGTACAGGATTGGAATCCTGCCAGTCTTGTAGAAGTACTTTGCACTTCGAAGATGCAAAGCACATACCATACCTACGGACACTGATTGCCAACTGATTAAGTGCGGATTGCATGCCTTGGGCATTATCGCACAGTAAGACAATATCGTCCGCATACTCAAGGTCGAGAAGTCTTTCTCCAGGCAACAGATCCACACCACCATTACTTACATTCATCAGAGCTGTTTCCAGAATGTCATCGATGGCAAAGTTGAAGAGGAATGGTGAGATTGGGCAACCCTGCCTAACCCCACTGCTCGAATGGAACAATGGAGAGAGGTGGTTGTATGCCCTCACTCTGCCTGAGGTGTTTTTATATAGGGCCCTTAAAATGTTAATAAACTTCTCAGGCACACCCTTCTTCAATAGACAATCCCAGAGAACAGTTCTGTCCAACAAATCGAAGGCAGCCCTGATGTCAAGAAACACTACGATTGTTGGCCTTTGATAAGTATGGCGGTGTTCTAACATTTGGCGGAGGGTGAAGATATGATCAATACATCCTCGACCAGAACGAAAACCAGCCTGCTCCTCGCGAGTCAATCTTTCTCGGGTTTTGAACAACCTACGAAGTATGACGGAAGCCAATAGCTTGGACGCAATCGGAAGTAGACTTACCCCCCGATAGTTGTTGCAGGAACGACGTGAACCCTTTCTAAAGATAGGGACAACTATCGACTCATTCCATGACGTTGGCACACTCTCTAGTTCCCAAACCTTTGTAAACAACGTCGTCAATTCCTTAGTCAAAAAGTCACCACCATCTTTAAAAGGAGCCGGAGGTAAGTCATCTGGGCCAGGTGATTTGTAACGCTTCAAGAGTTGGAGTTCCTTGCGGACTTCCTCCTCGTTTGGTGGATCAGTCGTCACCGGCCATGGAGGGCAGGACGGTCTGACTGATGTTGCCGGAGCAGCAGGCCAGTTGAACTGCCCTTCGAAAAATTCTGCCCACCGTCCAAGACGTCGATGGATGTTAGTGATTGGCATCCCATCATCCTCGCAGATTGTTTCACTCACACCAGACTTCTTGCTGCCAGTGGCTCGGATGAGCTGGAAGAGCTTCCGGTAATTACCAGATGCAGCTGCTGCTTCCAGCTCATTAGCACGCTTCGACCACCAGGCTTCTCGGTCCTTACGCAAGCTTTGCCCAATTTCCTCACGTAACATCCTTCGTTTATGGTCAAACTCACGGTCACCCGGAGTAGACCGACGGGCTTCAGTGAGTTGTAAGGAACCAGAAGAAACCCAGTGCTTAAAAGCAGGACGTTTCTTAAACCCACAACTGACTGTTCCCGCCATTTTCATGGCGTCATGCAATTGCAACCAATGCTCATCTATACTTTTCGGCGGAGTGGTAGCTAGCCTAGAGGCTAGCTCGGTTCGATACTTATTTGCAACAGAAGTTGCAACCAGCTTGCTAACATCAATCTTTTGGTGGTGGTCACTTCGTTGGCCACTGAAAAGTAAGGCAAGATTGGCGCAGACCAAGGCATAGTCAGAGTCCAGATAGGTACTCCAAAAGGAGCGGCAGTCTTCTACACAACCACGCCAGCGGTAGCTGATCGCGATGTGATCAATCTGAGTCCAGGCTTGAGATGCAGAGGGAGGACGCCAGGTGGCACATCGGCGATGACTGTGCCGAAAGTTAGTGCTAGCCAGAAACAGGTTGTGGTCTGTGCAAAGTTGCAGTAGACGGTCCCCGTTATCTGACCTGCGACCAACGAGTCCCCATCGGCCACCTAAACGACTCTCTTCTGTGCCTAGACGCCCGACCTGAGCATTCAAGTCTCCGGCTAGTACTACAATATCTGTCGAACGCACTTTCTGGAGAAGAACTGATAACTGGTGGTAAAACTCATCCTTGATTGCATCCGGGCTGCAATCTGTCGGGGCATAGGCGGAGATGACGAAAAGACATCGTTTCTCACGCCGATTTCTTCTCACTTTGATGGAACTTTCTATTCTAACAGCACATAACCGACTGTTAATGGGGATCCAATCGACTAGTGCTGCCTCAGCTCTAGCACTTAGTGCGACACCAACGCCTGCAAGACCAGACGAAGATGCCACAGGGTCCCCGGATAAGCGCACGTAAAACAAGCTTTTTGAAGTGACAGATGTAGAGCGAATTTGTAGTACTTCACTAGAGTCTTGAGTGCGGGTCTCGGATAGACAGCAAACATCAATATTATGACTTTCCAAAGACATAGCCAGCCCTATCTGTTGACCAACCTGCATAAGTGTGCGAACGTTGAAGGTAGCCAGTTTGAATGGCGCACGTGGTTTCAGAAAAACTGCTTCAGTACTCATATTCGATGGTAACATACAACTTTCAACCGGACAGTGACTCGAGAACGTTTAGATACAGTCGGATTTCCACCAAAGCCGAGCCGCTGTATAAGTATGAAAGAGGGTGAATAATGTGGGAAATAATAATAATAATAATAATAATAATAATAATAATAACGACAATAATAGTAATAATAATAGTATTAATAATGACAATAATAGTAATGATAATTATTTGAATCGACTGATTGTTTTTGTTTTTCGGAGCGATAAAAGTAGTTGCCAAAGACATAGAGTTCATCGTTTGTGTGTGGGCTATGATACTGTCCGGGTGCCCAAACCGAAGCAGATGGTTTTCTTAGGGGGCCACACCCCGAGCCTTTGACCTAAAGGTCTAACCCACAAGGCAGTGGAGCATCGTAAAGAGATGCAATCCCATGGTAGCCGGTGACCAACGACTGGTTCATACGCCATTTGTTCCCGCAGGATACTGGAGCCCATGTGCACCATTGGTTTGTGATCCGGTTAAAGCGCCGGACATTCGCTTTTCGTCCTCTCATTTTCGTAAACAACACCCCCGCCACGAGAAGGCAATGAGTAGGACTTCCCTGGCAGAGGCTGTATACGCGCGGCCGTGTGAGAGTATTTCGAGAGGGAGAGCGGACTCTCCCCACTCTCGGCCGTACCAGGGCATTCGGGGGGCACTCATGCTCTTAGTCTAACAAAACTTTCACTCCTAATGCGATTTCTCCTTCATGTCTCTTGCGAGGAAATCTTAAATTATGTAGAGTGGGGCGGTATTTCAGTTGTTCAGGTGTTTAGATACCAACGAACAGGTCTTGGCTCCAAACCCTAACCCACCTAATTCTGTTTGAGAAAACAAATAGTATATCAAATCCTTACATTTAAGGTCAAGCACACTGGACCCTACGTAGCGAATTAGTCTAAAAATATAGCGTAACCAACAGGCTGACGTCAACTGTCTGTAAACCGCATAGCACCACTTCAGTTAATGTACTGTCCGAAATAAAACCTCCGTCTTTGACAGTTATAAGTAGAAGTGGATGGTGGCTAGCAGCGGAATCCAGGACATGCGTTCCGGAGCAAACATCAACCCTGGGATGGAGGTAGATTCGGTTGACAAGTCCCAAATGGGACGAAACGAGCATCCTGGACCTCACTGCTGCCCACCATCCATCTCTGCTTATAATGCTTGTGACTCCAAGAAATATCGGGGCAATACTCACAGAATGCTTATATGCCAATAAGAAAATGATCAATTGCAATCCTAAACATCAATGAAAAGATTCAAACAACCAATGCAAAAATGAGTTACAATCAGGTTTGGAATATTTTGTAAATTTTGTAGATTCGAGCATTTCTGACTTACAAAGTAGGCGAATTACAAGACCATTGCTGGTGTCGTTTCTAATTAAAAACTCACACTTTTTAGTCAATGTTAATATAAACTTCAAGTATGTTAAGAATATATTTTCAATCTAGATGAGTTCATTATAACCTGAAGGCGAATCTCTTCAGCAATTTATCACAAAATAATGGATCAGCTTTAAGGTTTTAAATCCTGTTCTAGGTTGGTGTTCCTCTGGAAAATATAAAAATTTTTAAAGTAACCTGATATGTAGTTACCGAGGCATGTTGTATGTGAATAAGACCCATGAACTGTAGAAATATGAAAGTAATCAACATAATCCATAATAAAATGGAAATCTGTCCATAAAATCATTCTTTACTAGATATTGAAGCGTAAAAGCTGTTACTCTGTGTTATGTCCCGACAAGAATAATGAATGGTAAATTTTGGGATCTATTGATGGACCAATACTAAACGTATATTTCTATTGTGTAATTATAAAGTAACTAAACTATGCATATTCATATTCCTCTTATTATAGGCTTTATTTTAATCCATAAATTATTATTGTACGTTTTACCATTCTTGAGTTATACCCAGTAAATTAATTGCTATCCCCCTCATTCACAGCCACATTTGGCTAATTCTTGTACAAATGTTGTTTGATATTTTATTGGTATGTTGTGGTCTGTCTGATTGGTATATAAACTCATTATTATAGTGAAAATTCCCATTTTGCCATTTGGTAAATAAAGAAGGAACGAATTGAGCGAAGAAATTTCTTTTCAATTAGTTTTTCATCATGGCTCTACACTACGAGGTTTTATTTCAGAAAAGGTGTTCGAAATGTTGAAACCTACAGGAACGATGACACCAAGACTATATGGCCTACCAAAAACACACAAAAGTGGCTTACCCCTTCGACCAGTTTTAGATATGAATAACTCAGCGTATCACAATTTAGCAAAATGGTTGGTGCAAATTCTTCAACCATAACACAAAGAAATTGTCAGACATAGTGTCAAAGATTCCTTTGAATTTGTGGAGAACATAAAAAATCTATCAGTCAAGAATAAATTCATGATATCACTTGACGTATCATCATTATTCACTAATATTCCACTACTCGAAACGGTTGAATTTATTTGCAATGAACTAACGGCGAGACGCATAGAAACCCCGATTCCCGCATGCGCGATAAAACAGTTAATTCTTAGATGCACTATGAACGTCCAATTCAGATTTGACAATGAATACTATAGACAACTAGATGGAGTCGCCATGGGATCACCATTAGGCCCTCTACTGGCTAATATTTTCCTTGCAAAACTGGAAAATGGACCACTTAAAAGTACAATTACCCATTTACCAACTTATTATCGCTATATAGATGATACCTTCATAGTATTAGAAAAAGAAAATGATAAGCACAATTTACTTAATATATTTAATAACGTTCACCCATCAATTAACTTTACATCAGAAGATGAACAAAATAATAGCATATCTTTTCTAGATGTCCAACTAACGAGAAGAACAGACGGAACTATAAAAAGAAGAGTACACAGAAAGTCAGCAGCTGGTCAATACACTCATTTCCACAGTGCAGTTCCAATCAGATACAAAAGAAACTTAATAAAGATCTTGACACATCGGGCTAGAATGATCTGTTCTGAAGACGCTATTGAAGATGAATTGAACAATATTCGGAACCTACTCAGTCTGAATGGGTACCCAATGAAATTCATCAAAAAACATATGACGGAGAAGAAAACAAGGACAAAAATACCCACTATCCCCAAGAAGGTATTATTCATAAAACTACAATTCATAAATGACTCCATTGAAGAAGTCATGACTCAGAAACTAAGAAGAGCGGTACAAAAAACATTTAATGCTGCCAAATTAAATGTCATCTTCTACAACCACCCGAAAATAAGAACATCCATTAAAGACAGACTGCCAGAATTCGCCAAATCTATGTGTATCTATCGTTTCAACTGCTCCTGTGGAGCCAGTTATATTGGGCGTACAATTCGACAGGTCCGTCACCGCATTACAGAACATCATCCAACATGGCTAAGCAAAGGACAAGTGAAAGTGATTAAAAGTTCTATTCTCTCTCACTTGGTTGACACAGGTCATCAAGTCGAAGTGAATAAAGCTTTTAAGGTTATCTACAATATTCCATCAAATCTACCACATGGTTTACGTGTGCGCCTTTTGCACATTGCGGAAGCCATCGCAATCCATGTTCACAAACCTGACCTTTGCATCCAAAAGAAATTCGTACAACCACTTTCTCTACCCTGGCCTTCAGTATAACATTTCCATCAGAAGAACTATTTTTCATACTTCTTCCATTTTATTTTAATATTAAAATTTTTGTAATTGTGTTTCTATCGCTTTTGAGCCTTATAACTTCTCAACATTCACCTCTTGATTCTTACGTAACTACTATCCTATTGACCATCCGGTAAAATTCTATTCCTTCTTTGTTTCTTATATTACGCAACATAGCAACTTCTTGATTACTTTGAATATTAATAATCCTCTCTCTTCCAATTACTGAATGTTAATTAAAATGTCATTATGTAATTATTACGTAACGTATCCACTCGACGAGTATTATATCATTATTGTAAAACGTATATATATTAGTGTAGAGCCATGATGAAAAACTAATTGAAAAGAAATTTCTTCGCTCAATTCGTTCCTTCTTAAACTCATTATGTTTGAAATATAACGATTCATATCACAGAGGCTCGAATTGGTGTTTTGGACTGGGCTAGGCAGGAAGCAGGGCCAGTCAGAACTCTAGGCTGCTCGCACGTGTTTTACGCGTCATTGGTCCGATCAATAAATCACTGCCTTCCAATCGGTGATCACGCTTTCTATACCCCTGTCAAACCGGCAATATGAGTGAGAAAACTGACGAGTGCTCCAGAAACTGTAATTGACAATTCACAAATCATTTGTACTTCCGACCCAAACAAACACATGTGGGCTGAGACCTTAAGCAAGTGTATAAACGACTTCCTCTAACAGTATATCTCGTTTTTAATTTCTCACCTACTGTTCGACCTTGAGATAATCTGTTAGCGCAGACACTTATTATGTTTAAAATTTCTCAGGCTATCAGTATCGGCTTAGCAATCACAACGCTCAATCTTTAACCATTTTACTCAAGTTTAAAACCCACTCCATTTCATTTTATCTTGTAGAAATACTTAAACTTATACTCAGTAAATAAATAAATTAGTCACAGTTTTGTAATATCTCATATTAATTGGTAATATCATAGATAATATTGTTATTATTGTACTTCGCTTCATTTTACTCCAGATCACAGAGTTATGTTTGCAGTATATGTGGACCAACTAACAATTTACTTCTGCCCTTAACTACAGCTTCATCATCAATGAATAAAGAAGCCAGTGAGGCTGCTGCTCAAATATCTATGATGGTAATTTCTTTGCTTCTTTCATCATTCATTTGTTTTTGTTATAACGGGACGAATATTTAAAAAGTTGAAATTTTTGGGACTGTTTTTTAAAGTTGTTGTTATGTACATTTTTGTTACATAATTTCCATAGTCATTCCTTTGTTTTACCTACACCTTCAAAGCATCGCTTGTGTACTTTGAGACCACCGAGTAACCAATAGCCAGCGCTAGAGATAGGTCAACATACAAAGATAGAAAATCGACTGATGAGATAGTAAGTCCTCACCCAATTATCGCCCACCTCGATGAGCGATGTTGTTGTGTGTAGAAGTAGATTGTGAGAAAGTTACGAATGGCTTGACCAAAACGTGGCACCGATTTATAAAGTCATTAACAACTGAACTGAGTCATATTAACAGGCGTAGACCACGTAATTGGTGTCCGCGTGACTATCGCAATCAACCGTTAGAGATTTTGCGTAACATCTCTTAACATCGTTCACAATGGCGCAGATGTCTTCACTCACTATCTTCCTTTAGATTCTAAGTTGTTGATTGCTTGTAAAAGTTTTTTTTTATTTCATCAATTTACATTTACTTCTCGAATCATATCTTCACTGTCTTTTCTATCGCTGCTAATACTTCTAGTATCCCTACTCTGGGACTTTAACAATTTCATCTCGCTGTGCCAATGAGGTATGGCAACTTGAACCAATGTATACATCTACTAGGTTCTACACTGTGCTTCACTATAGGAGAGTGGAATAATCATAATAAGGGTTAAGATCAAGCTTTTATTAAGAAATTACGCTTCACAACACCGCAAGCTGACTACTAACAAACCGTTTAAATTCCTTTTCAAAGAGAGCAAGAACGAAGATTGATGCAGAATAATAAATGGATTCATTCTATTTCGTTAGATTCTCATCAACTACTTACAACCTATTTAACATTTTACAAATCAACATTATTACACATATTGACATAATTAATACATACGAGGGTCATTACAGATGATTATGTGTATCATGATGTAACAAAGATTCGATTAGGGTCAATAAGGTCATAAGAAATCGTTTGTTTCAGATAAATAAAGTTTGGGAGGGAAACTGCCAGAACAACCAACTAGTGATTAGAACTCATGGAGTTCATAAACATTAGACGATGGTGTAATTAAGTAACTGAAAATAGATTAATGGTAATGAAGAAAGATATGAATTGAAGAAAACTGATAATGATGTAGTCAAACTTCAGAAAGAGTTGAAATGATGAATGATGCAATCAACAAAAGTGGGGGTGTAATGTTATCAGGGTAAAGGAAGATTTATTACTGCCTCCTTCTGGATACATGGATCTGGTTTTAGACATCTGATTGCTATCGCTTCTGCAAATTTCAAAAGATTGGAGTTTGATTGTTTATTAATCACCTTGAAGGATGTCAGTGCATCATCTGTGGTGTGTACTGCTTATGTTGATATAAGTGGTATATGACGCGAGTTATAAAACGTAATGTCTGACAGCAGAAGATGGGATATGATCAAGAAAGGAACTGTGGGAACACAATGCAATTTGTAAGAAAACGCATGAAAAATGAAATATGAGACAATGGATTGATGCTTGCAACAGGAACAGTCCAGGTTGATATGATGGATTGATATTTTGCAAATTAACAATTTGTTATATGGTTTTTCTAGTTTACCAAGTAACTCTGTAATTTTGTGTTAAATACATTTGCTATAACTGTGACGGTAGCAGATTAGAGGGTAGCGAATTATTGATCGGACCAAAGACGCGCAAACACGTAGAACGACCTAGGCTTCTGATTGGTCCCGCTTCCCTGTCTAGCCCAGCCAGTTGAGTCCAGAACGCAAGTCTCAGCCTCGGATATATAAATCACTATATTTCAAATACACTCTGTTTATATACTAATCAAGCAGACCACATCGTACCATAAAATAGAAAATAACATTGTACAATATTGACCAGTAGGAAAGTGACACGTGAAATAAGTACTGACCAATAAGAAAATAATACCATCTCCAAGTCCAAGAATAGCATTAGACTTAATAGAATAATTTTTGGGATATTTTCCTGAATATCCCAACAACATTCGATTGTCCCCATCCGTGTTCTGTTCACAACATATTGACTTCATGTCCTGTGAAAAGGAGATCTCGCGCGACGACACTGCCGAATGCTTTTAATTCACTTGGCCTTAAACCTTTTGGAATGTATTCTTTAAATCGGACATAGGCTCTCCTTTCTGTTCTACCAATGTAACTACTTCGGCAAATACACGTGAATTTGTATACACTGTTGGTGATAACATGAAAGGGATACCAATCGACCTTTGATTATGTTAAAGAATATGTTGTTTTGGATAGGACAATCAGTTTAGCTTCAGGATAAGTTCTTGTCAATGCAGGTTTTAGTCTCATATTGATTGACCCTGTGACATCATCATCTTTGGATTTAAGTTGAATAAAAATAGGTTTTTTACTTACTGTAGTTTCTTTGAGTGTTTTATCTTCACGAATTCCATATGTCTGAATAAACTTCAGTGGGTATCCGTTATTCTTTAAACATCTTTTCACATTCATTACTTCCTCTTCTAGTGTATCGGCAGTACATATTCTTTCTGTTCTATGAAGAAGTGTCTTAACGAGTGCCTTTTTGTAACTGATTGGACAAAAGCTATTGAAATTGAGATAAATCTTATTCCATGTTTTGTCGTTAGACTGAACATTGAAGTCTGCCATCTTTCATTCGTTTTATTGCGATATCGAGAAAATGGAAGTAGTTTTCATTTCTATGTTCCATAGTGTTATAGCTCTGTTTTCTTACAGGTTAATGACCCAGCTATTCCTATTGCTTAGTATTCTCGGACACCGATTCACTCGACAAGTCCCCAAATCAAAACACGGTTGAACAGGAAAGAGATTATATTCCAAATAGCAAGTCAGAAGCCAGTAGGAAGCACAATAGGGAAAACGTCAGTATATTTATAGTTTTTACATAAGAAGATTCTAGAGTCTTCTCCAACTATCGACCAGTGCTGATTGGATAAGAATTAGCCAATCAGCGTGCACCAAAGCAATCATGCATTGAGCATGCTTTAATCTAGTCTATGTCCCGCTAACACCTCCCCTCTGAGCAGATTCGTAGGATCTGGTGCTAGGGTCCAACTGCGACTGAGTGACTGGCTTGTGCTTTCGATTAGTCCATCGTCTAGGCAATGAAGAATTATCACTTTTTCCTTGCACAGAGACTGACATGCCTTTTCCCGGCGTTTTGATTTTTCTTAAAAAAAAGTATGCATAACTTTTAATTCTCCAACATTCTCCTCCTCCGCGAAACAATGTCGGATCCTTATATCTCCAAGTTACAAATAATAGGACTTTATTTAAACGACGTTTCTCGCATTGAATGTCGGATCCGCTAGAAACGACTAGATGATAATGAACGACCTTTGATTTGAGGTCAAAGTTTAATTCTTCTGAAGCATTACTTTCAAATCCATTAGGAATTTCATCAGTGGATAATGGATCATTACGGAAATCATCATCTAACAAAATTAAATTAGACTTTTGACCATAATATGACTGAGCTGATATATTTTCCTGATTTTTATGAGAAATTTCATCAAAATAACATGCATTGTTCTGAGAACCCATGTCTGATACATTGTCATTAGAAATCGGATAAGCTGATTCAATATAAGTTTCTGTCTCACAATGATTTTGAGTAACATTCGGTATAATTGGGTTCGTTGTGTCACTGCAGTTATTTTCTGAATACGAGTCCCCATAGCTTTCTTGGTTAATATCACGTGGACCATAAATTTGTTCTAGCTGAAAGTTATTTTCAGAGCTAGACAGGACCAGTAGTGCTTCATTCAATTCTGGACTCCGGGCTTCATCTACAGGGTCTGGCTCTTGATAATCTCGTATTGCCACAACTTTATGAGCATTCAGCACAGGATTTTCTTGCTGTGAGCCGGAAACGTTACAAATATTACGTTCTGATTCAGGTATAAAGGGATTTGAACCCTCCACTAGATATGCTTCTGAAATGTCTGTTACTGCATCATAAACAGATTTCTTATTTTCTGGTCGAGTGAAAAGTGTGTTCAATAGTTGTTGTTGCAAGGCTAACAACTTCTGCTGGTGCTGTAATATTAACCGCAACTGTTCTAAAGAAATCGCCATTTTTCTTTAGTTTTTCCCCGTCGCCACTGTTATAATCCTGTTTTCTTCTTACGGTTAATGACCCAGCTATTCCTATTGCTTAGTATTCTCGGACACCGATTCACTCGACAAGTCCCCAAATCAAAACACGGTTGAACAGGAAAGAGATTATATTCCAAATAGCAAGTCAGAAGCCAGTAGGAAGCACAATAGGGAAAACGTCAGTATATTTATAGTTTTTACATAAGAAGATTCTAGAGTCTTCTCCAACTATCGACCAGTGCTGATTGGATAAGAATTAGCCAATCAGCGTGCACCAAAGCAATCATGCATTGAGCATGCTTTAATCTAGTCTATGTCCCGCTAACACATAGTAAACAGGATATTTGGATGAGCTTCGTTGAAAAGTTTTGGCACATTTGTTGAATGTTGTTTATTATTACATACGATGAAGATGCCATCAACGTACCTCGAATAATACACCATTTCACCAAACGCTCATATGAGCTTGGTTCTTTCGAGGTTAGCTATGAAAATATGTGCTACACTATCGGTTTGTCGGTATATGATATTGTTGAACTGGAACTGAACATCTTTTGTACACATGATTGTTAATCAATCGTTTGAATTCTGATGCTGGTAGCGGTAGGATGTCAGGATGCTTGTAAATTATGTTTATGGTTTCAAGAGTCATTGTTTTTGTAAACAATGATGTAATATCAAAGGAAACCACAAACTTACCAGCAATATTTATGTGGTTCATGCTATCAGCAAATCCAAATGAATCCTTTCATGTATATGTCACTAGTCGTTGACGAACTGGTTCTAACGTATTCGCTAACCATCGTGCAACTTTGTGATAGGGTGAATTCACCATTGATAGAATAGGTCTAATAGGAATATCTTGTTTATGTATTTTTGATAAACCATACATGTGGGGTAAACGGGACCCACGAGGTCGTATGTATTGTAAGTAGAATTATCGATCATCATCTTCAGAATTCAAACGACTGTTAATCATGTGTACAAAAGATGTTCAGTTCCAGTTCAACAATATCATATACCGACAAACCGATAGTGTAGCACATATTTTCATAGCTAACCTCGAAAGAACCAAGCTCATATGAGCGTTTGGTGAAATGGTGTATTATTCGAGGTACGTTGATGGCATCTTCATCGTATGTAATAATAAACAACATTCAACAAATGTGCCAAAACTTTTCAACGAAGCTCATCCAAATATCCTGTTTACTATGGAACATAGAAATGAAAACTACTTCCATTTTCTCGATATCGCAATAAAACGAATGAAAGATGGCAGACTTCAATGTTCAGTCTAACGACAAAACATGGAATAAGATTTATCTCAATTTCAATAGCTTTTGTCCAATCAGTTACAAAAAGGCACTCGTTAAGACACTTCTTCATAGAACAGAAAGAATATGTACTGCCGATACACTAGAAGAGGAAGTAATGAATGTGAAAAGATGTTTAAAGAATAACGGATACCCACTGAAGTTTATTCAGACATATGGAATGCGTGAAGATAAAACACTCAAAGAAACTGCAGTAAGTAAAAAACCTATTTTTATTCAACTTAAATCCAAAGATGATGATGTCACAGGGTCAATCAATATGAGACTAAAACCTGCATTGACAAGAACTTATCCTGAAGCTAAACTGATTGTCCTATCCAAAACAACATATTCTTTAACATAATCAAAGGTCGATTGGTATCCCTTTCATGTTATCACCAACAGTGTATACAAATTCACGTGTATTTGCCGAAGTAGTTACATTGGTAGAACAGAAAGGAGAGCCTATGTCCGATTTAAAGAATACATTCCAAAAGGTTTAAGGCCAAGTGAATTAAAAGCATTCGGCAGTGTCGTCGCGCGAGATCTCCTTTTCACAGGACATGAAGTCAATATGTTGTGAACAGAACACGGATGGGGACAATCGAATGTTGTTGGGATATTCAGGAAAATATCCCAAAAATTATTCTATTAAGTCTAATGCTATTCTTGGACTTGGAGATGGTATTATTTTCTTATTGGTCAGTACTTATTTCACGTGTCACTTTCCTACTGGTCAATATTGTACAATGTTATTTTCTATTTTATGGTACGATGTGGTCTGCTTGATTAGTATATAAACAGAGTGTATTTGAAATATAGTGATTTATATATCCGAGGCTGAGACTTGCGTTCTGGACTCAACTGGCTGGGCTAGACAGGGAAGCGGGACCAATCAGAAGCCTAGGTCGTTCTATGTGTTTGAGCGTCCTTGGTCCGATCAATAATTCGCTACCCTCTAATCTGCTACCGTCACAGTTATAGCAAATGTATTTAACACAAAATTACAGAGTTACTTGGTAAACTAGAAAAACCATATAACAAATTGTTAATTTGCAAAATATCAATCCATCATATCAACCTGGACTGTTCCTGTTGCAAGCATTAATCCATTGTCTCATATTTCATTTTTCATGCGTTTTCTTACAAATTGCATTGTGTTCCCACAGTTCCTTTCTTGATCATATCCCATCTTCTGCTGTCAGACATTACGTTTTATAACTCGCGTCATATACCACTTATATCAACATAAGCAGTACACACCACAGATGATGCACTGACATCATTCAAGGTGATTAATAAACAATCAAACTCCAATCTTTTGAAATTTGCAGAAGCGATAGCAATCAGATGTCTAAAACCAGATCCATGTATCCAGAAGGAGGCAGTAATAAATCTTCCTTTACCCTGATAACATTACACCCCCACTTTTGTTGATTGCATCATTCATCATTTCAACTCTTTCTGAAGTTTGACTACATCATTATCAGTTTTCTTCAATTCATATCTTTCTTCATTACCATTAATCTATTTTCAGTTACTTAATTACACCATCGTCTAATGTTTATGAACTCCATGAGTTCTAATCACTAGTTGGTTGTTCTGGCAGTTTCCCTCCCAAACTTTATTTATCTGAAACAAACGATTTCTTATGACCTTATTGACCCTAATCGAATCTTTGTTACATCATGATACACATAATCATCTGTAATAACCCTTGTATGTATTAATTATGTCAATATGTGTAATAACATTGATTTGTGAAGTGTTATGTAGGTTGTAAACAGTTGACTGCTTTTACTCTTACTACCTCTACCACTACGGGATTTGTATTGACAAATGCATCTCTGTGCTAATGTGCTATGACAACTCCAACTGATGTACGTACGTACGATGTTCTACGTTGTTACTGACTTATCGTAAGCAGTTGATGAGAATCCAACGAAATAGAATGAATCCATTCATTATTCTCGATCAATCTTCGTTCTTGTTCTCTTTGAGGTAATAAATGAAATTATGTCTATGAATTTTGGATTTTTTTCTGTGTAATGACTTACCCTCCGCAGTAGTTTAAAGTGCAGTACTAGTTTCTGGTATAAAAAAGCTTAGAGCGGCCAATTTACGACGCGTTATCAATTGATCAAGCTATTGCCTTTTGATCCGTATACTATTTATTTGAAATCTATGGGACTATTTTACCATGTGGTTATAGTCGTCAGATGAATAGTATCCCTAAATTAGAGTAATCTTCATAAAATTGTTATTAGTAGTTGTTCACAAAGAAAAACAACTTTGTTTTAGTTTTCTCTTAAAGTCTACTCTTCAGGATCAGTGCAACTTTTCAGATTCCATAGTTAGGTATTATTTATATAACAACTTATTTATTAGAATAACGTACTTAAGTGTGAATTTCTAAGTAGAGTTAGTATTCAATATGATGGGAAGAATTACTGCTCAAGTGGTGGATGCTTTTAATGTCCAGTCTGTTGTTCCAAACGGTTAGATTGCAGAGATTTTACTGTCGTCTTAGAAAACATCATCGTCGTCTACTTCATGAAGAGTATCACGCAAATTTGAATGTATCAACAAAGGTTACTTCAACAGCAACTAATGATTTTATGGTTTAATGCTACGTCGTCACTTCTTCCTAGTTCTATGCCAATTAGCTAATATCAATTGTCTGTACTTAGTTGGATATATTAAGTCTGAATGAAATTGATCAGTTCACTTTAATTAATGATCATTCTTTCTGCTTTTTTTCCTTGGTTCCACTTTTAGAGTGAGGAAGAATTTAGGAATAAGAAAACATTCACTAATTCAAACACACCTACCACTACTACTACTACTGCTAACAATAATGATCATCATACAAATTCTCTCTCCGGCATTACATCACAATCGAACTTATCATCTGGGAATCTAATTAATCCATCGTTAACACCGTCCACTTCTTCATTTACTACTCCATTTACAATGCCTTCTTTATCTTCTCCTACTCAAAGCAATACTGCTAACATTGCTGAAAATATGAATTCATATCTATGGACTGGATTTCCGTCATATATGTATCCTTATCGAAATGAGAATATACCACCACAAATTGCATATTGGTTATGTTTTCCAGTATATTACCCTGTATCACCATTTCCTATGAATGCAAGCTCATCATTATCAGTAGCGACTGGATTAAATTCGACAACTGATAGTGGTACAGCTAGTGGGGAACGTGTACCTTTAAGTTTTGGTGAATGGTTAAAAGAAATTCGAGAAGTGAGTTGAATTGATAATGTCTAACTGATTAGTTTTGTCTCTTAATTATTAATTTTATGCTTCGCATCTTAAAGTGACCTTAGTTCGGTAACCATTGAATGCTAAACAACTGTTTAATCTTAGCACGGGAAAATTAGGCAATGTTTATCCACGACCCCACCTGGGATCGAACGCAGAACTCCCAAGTTTCGTGACATGTGTCTAGTCCTCAGAAAATTGGGTGAGCATCCAGTGGTCTACATCTTTAATTTCTCGCAATTAGTCTCCAATGCTGTTGATGGGTAAGTACCTTGCAGCGGAAATGAATGGACTCCACCGGCCACTACTGCTTACTAGAATTCTGTGAATTACCTCTCGAAATTAGTCGCTAGTAAACACATGATTATTCCTACCGTAAGAGCTGTATGGAACTCAACAATCTCTACAAGCCTCTTACAAGAATGATCAATATTTAAAAGAAGAATTTCTGTATGTAAAAACCTCAGCGATACTCATACTAGACTAACGAACGAAAAGTTGGAATCATTTCTAATTTCTACCTCTAAAACTTTTATGACTATAATTCCCTTCTTGCTTTGCCCCCGAATGCCCTGGTACGGCCGAGGGTAGTGAGAGTCAGCTACACCTCTCGCAATGCTCTCACATGGCCACGTGTATGCAGTCACTGACATGGAAGTCCTATTCACTGCTTTCTCGCGACATTACTGTTGTTTGCGAACTTGAGACGACGAAAAGCGAATGTCCAACGCTTTAATCGGGTTGGTAGATATGGAGGATCCATTTAAGGAAGTTGGAGAACTCTAATTCCAAACCAATGGTGTATGATCCAATTGTTGGTCACCGGCTACCACGGGACAACATCTCCTTACATTGTTCCACTACCCTGTGTATTAGACCAATTTATTTATTTATTTGAACACGTAAATATTAGTACAAAGGGGCATCAAATATATATGCGCCATGCAATAATAATGAGAATGTAGAGAGATAAAGAATGCAAGGTGCGTATAAGAAAAATGATGTATAACAATGATCAGAAGTTAGCGTATAACGGTGAAATAATAATAATGGGAGAGACAGTTCAATTAGCAAAAGTACAGCCACAGCGAGTTCTTCCACTTAAAGAAGTTACGTCCATTTTTTATGAAGAAAGTTACAGCAGGATCTCCACTGGCTTCTATTCCGAACCGTATCTGATAACGTCTCTAGCTACTGTGTCACACCATCTTTAGGTCCGCAATTATGGAGTCATGAAGGACCGACACAAGCCAGTCCTTTGCAGCTTTATTTCATACCACGACACCATGTCATACACTGATCACCTATCCTATTTTTCCAACCAGTCTTAGCGTCGGTAAATAATGCACGACGTGAAATTCTCTGGGACAACATTCGTGGAACATGTCCAACCCATCGAAGTCGACGTTTCAAGATAGTGATGATTGGATTATTATCGCCGTGCCTGAACACATGATCCCGAACCACTACATTGTTAACATGTTGTTGCCATTGGACGTCAGCAATCCTTCGGAGACAACGCTGATCAAACCCAGAGAGTCATCCAACATGCTAAACTCGGAGAGGCCAGGTTTCATAAGCAAAGAGCAAAACTGCTCTCACCGACACGTTGTAGATCCGACCTTTTACAGTCAGACTAACATCACAAGGGCACCAAAGATGGCCCAGATTGGCATAAGTCGCTCTGGCTTTCACTATAATTAATTAGACCTCTAAATCGAAGGCTCCGATTGTAGCCCCCTAAGAAAATCACCTGTTTCGACCTGGGCAATCAACCCACTCACAAATCAAGTGACTTGTTTAACGCATATGTATTCGATGCCCCTTTATACCAATATTTATATATTCAAATAAATCAATAAACAATATGTAATAGAGAGATCCTGATCAGTTTATTGTTTCTTCGTTTAAAAACTGTAAAATTTATATCAAGTCACGTGAATTGATGGAAAACAAAAATAGTTTAGTTCAAGGATCAATATTTCGATAGAAAATATTATTAAACACATATACTACTTAAATTCATTCAATCATTTTACACTATCAAGTGTAGATAAGAATGTTTCAGTTTAATGCAAATTTTAATAATGATGATGTATTACATATGAAAGTAAAAATAGATAGAATACAATATAATTCATCTTTAATAATAGTAAGTTATTGTTAGTAAATTTTGTTGTTGTTGTTGTTGTTGTTTTGTCACAATTGGATAGATAAATTTACTTGGTTTTGTTTACTTGGATCTTTCCAAACTAAGTGAACAACGTGATATGGTGTGTGGAGCGAATAGTACTGGGTTCGAATCCCAGGGTGAACATCAACTCTCAGATGCAGGTACATCTAGCTGACGAGTCCCAAATTGGACGAAACATGCTTCCTGAACTCCACTCCTAACCACTATCCATCTTTGCTTATAATGGATAGATTGATTTGGAAAATATCGATGAGTTTCGGAACAGTTGTTTTACTGTGACATATACAAATGATGTGTCTTAGTGAAATAAGGGACGAAATACTTTCTTTAATATGGTTATAACAACTTTAGTTAGCTAATCTAGGGTATTAAATAGAATGATTGTCACATATATATCTAAGTACTGTCTTCTCTGGTGTAAGATGCTAAATTGAAAACAGAAAAAAGACTGAACTGCTTTAAAAAAGTGAGATTTAACAAATTTACACATGGGACCATTCCATGAAATCATTGACTGCGTATCTCAATTGTATGGAGAAGTTGGGTCATTGTTGTGCGAGAAAATGTCTAAATCAATCATAATATTGTGAATCTTTTTCAAATTTCTTGCAACTTATTCTTTCTTAAAATCAGGGCTTTCGGTTTCACAATAATTAGAATACGCAGATAACATAGTCCTGTTTGGTAAGGACGCTGACAAAATGCAGAGTCTTTTGGTAGCACTAAGCAACAATGCCAGAATTTTTGGAATGCGCTTCTCTCCCTCTAAATGCAAGTTGTTGCTTCAGGACTGGTCTGCATTAACACCTGAACTAAGGATAGGGAGTGAAGTAGTCGAACGCGTTGACAACTTCATTTATCCTGGTGTCTGACGAAATCTCAGCACGGATTCGAAAAGCTCGTTTGGCTTTTGCCAACTTACGTCACCTTTGGCGAAGGCGAGATATCCGTCTATCAATAAAAGGACAAGTATACTGCGCGGCAGTCCGTTCTGTTTTAATTTACGGTAGCGAAACTTGGCCATTAAGAGTAGAAGACACTCGTAAGCTATTAGTATTTGACCACAGATGCCTTAGAAATATTGCTGGCGTCTGCTGGGATCACCGGGTAAGTAATAGTGAGGTTAGACGCAGGGTATTAGGGATTGATGGTAAATCAGTTGATGAGGTTGTGAATCTTCATCGACTGAAATGGTTGAGCCACGTGTTACGTATACCTGAACACCGATTACCACGACGTGCAATGCTAGCCGGTGTTGGGGATGGTTGAAAAAGAGTTAGGGGCGGCCAGTGCATCAGTGCTTGAAGTCACTAACTTCTAGTCTGAGCCATGTTGGGAGATGCAGACTACTTGGTTGGCGTCCGCGTGACTATCGTAACCAATGGTTGGAGACTCTTGGTGACATGTCTCATAATCGATCACAATGGCGTCGGTCTATACGCTCTATGTCTTCCCTTAAACGATGAGATTAAAATCCCTTCATATCTTTCCTTCTACGTACTAAATCTTTCTTTCTGTACTATATCCTTATATGCAATCTTTCTTTTATATATTACCATCATTGACTGAACTACTCCTATGAATCCGGTGTTCATCTTGTTGTGCTAATGAGGTATGGCAACTTGGACCGATGCATATATGTGCCTGGTCCTACGTTGTAGCTGACTGACTGACAATAATTAGCCCTCATTAACAGACAAGGTATTTGAATCATGAAGAAACATACATGGGATATGAACACATGTTTTTCAATATCATGGTTATAGACATTGTTACTTTCAAAACAGACTCACGTCATCAATGTAGAACCTAGCGCAAGCGTGTATTGGTTCAGTTTGCAATGTTTGATCAGTATTGTACGATAAATATAATGAAAAGGATGATAAGGAAAGAGACAAAACTAAGAATACAATGGTCTTCAGTGCTTTTAGAGGTATGAGGGCGTTTATCACTTCCCGGTTACCCATACCGTGGAAAGGTTCTTCTAGAGGTATCCGAAAAGGGAATCGGGTTAGTGACCTGAGAGCATAAGAGCAGTGTCCAAGATACAACTGCTCGAGGTCGGTCACACACGACCTTTGCGTGAGTACTTTTCGTGTTATATCCGTACTTGTTGCAACATTACCGCCAGAGACGGATGTCCGTGGATAAGGCGAGTTGTATATTGTTAGGGTCGAACTTTTTTAACACCACCACTCCTTGTGGGAAGAAAGCGTCGCTGTTATGTTGGTTGTCCGAAGGAAACACCTTACTGCTGTCACACCTCTGTACAGTAGGCAGTACGACTTGATCTTCGGACCTTGGGTTTGCAGTTTTTCTCTTACCATACTTCAACCGACCTGTCTGGCATTGTAGGACCTTGAGGAACGATTGTTGCAGCCAGTATAGCTCGATTAGTTCATTACGATAGACAAGACCGACCATCACATCAAGGTAGCAACAACGGTTGGGAGAGACTAAACTGTGAGAATATGATATGGATAGACAGAGTTGAAACACGTATATGAAGGGATACTGGAACTCAAAATTGACAAGACGATAAATAGTGATTAAATATGCGTCATTGTGACTGATTGTGAGCTATGTTACTCAACAGCTTCAACCATTAATCACGACCCCAATCCACTAGTTTGCAACTCTTGTTATGGCTCAAACCAACAGTCAGCGGCTTCATGGATTGATCATACCTTTATTGGCCATTGCTAAATACCCCCTCAATCTCCTCCTGTACTCGCAAACATCCCGGTTAGAAGTAGGCGGTAGTTAAGTATCTTTAGCAGACGTTTCGACTACCTCATTCGATGAAGATGCACTACCTCATCAACCGATTTTGCCACTTTTGTCAGGTGCCCTCTGCTTAACCTCAGAATTACTCAGTCGGTCGTTCCAGGTAGCCCGAGCAATACTTTAATGGTCCCTATAATCAAAAATATGTAGCCTGCTTGTGTCTCCTATTTTCATATACTATGTTTCAAAGCCATAAAGTAGAACAGAGCAGACTTTTGCAGCATGATACTTAGTAAGAATAGCGAGAGGTATTTCTTCTCATTTATTTTTGAATCATGACTCAGAAGCGTTCATGAAAGTAGTTACAAAGAATATTGTCTGTCCATATTATTTTCTACTACCATCGATTCTCTTACTATTACTCTGACTCTTGTCTTGATAATTCCATCTTGGTGTAGTGATGTACTGTGGCAACTTGAATTGACAGATATACGTCCTAGACCCTTAGTCAGTCACAACGTAGAACTTCGTACGTTCGTGCATCAGTTCAAGTTGCCATACCACATTAGCACAGACAAACAATTGTTGATTCAAACCCCGTAGTGGTGGAGGTAGTAAAAGTATAAGCAGTAATCAGAAACATTAGTGTTTGAAGATATTATTCAAGGAGCATAATCCAGTGAAATAAATTCGAAAGGAGAAAAAACGAGAAAGGGACACGAATAATTCAGAAGATTAGAATTCGGAAGAACACAATGAGTGGATGCACCTGTGAAATTTCAAACGATTTTGAGCCATGTCACTCAGGGTCTAATCATCAATTGCTATCGTCTCCCCGATCCCAACCAGGTAGTTTACACCCACCAACATGTCTCAGACCACTTGTCAGTAGCTTCCCCCTGAATGCCCTGGTACGGCCGAGAGTGGGGAGAGTCCGCTCTCCCTCTCGAAATACTCTCACACGGCCACGCGTATACAGCCTCTGCCAGGGAAGTCCTACTCATTGCCTTCTCGTGGCGGGGGTGTTGTTCACGAAAATGAGAGGACGAAAAGCGAATGTCCGGCGCTTTAACCAGATTCCAAACCAATGGTGCACATGGGCTGGCTCCAGTATCCTGAAGGAACAAATGGCGTATGAACCAATCGTTGGTCACCGGCTTCCATGGGACTGCATCTCCTTACGATGCTCCACTGCCTTGTGGGTTAGACCTTTAGGTCAAAGGCTCGGGGTGTGGGCCCCTAAGAAAACCATCTGCTTCGGTTTGGGCACCCGGGCAGTATCACAGCCCACACACAAACGATGAACTCTTTATGCCTATGGAAATTACCTTTCTCACTTTGAAAAACAAACAATTGATTCAGATTATTATCATTACAATTATTGTCATTATTAATACTACTATTATTATTATTATTATTATTACTATTATTATTACTACTATTATTGTCATTATTGTTATTATTATCATTATTATTATTATTTCCCACATTATTCACCCTCTTTTATACTTATACAGCGGCTCGGCTTTGGTGGAAATCCGACTGTATCTAAACGTTCTCGAGTCACTGTCCGGTTGAAAATTGTATGTTACCACCGAATACGAGGACTGAAGCAGATTTTCTGAAACCACGTGCACCATTCAAACTGGCTGCCTTCAACGTTCGCACATTTATGCAGGTCGGACAACAGATAGGGCTGTCTATGTCTTTGGAAAGTCTTAATATCGACGTGTGTTGTCTATCCGAGACGCGTACTCAAGACTCTGGCGAAGTACTACAAATTCGATCTCCATCTGTCGCTTCGAAAAGCTTGTTTTACGTGCGCTTATCCGGGGACCCCGTGGCATCTTCGTCTGGTCTTGCTGGCGTTGGTGTCGCACTAAGCGCTAGAGCTGAGGCAGCACTAGTCGATTGGATCCCCATTAACAGTCGGTTATGTGCTGTTAGATTAGAAAGTTCCATCAAAGTGAGAAGAAATCGGCGTGAGAAACGATGTCTTTTCGTCATCTCCGCCTATGCCCCGACAGATTGCAGCCCGGATGCAATCAAGGATGAGTTTTACCACCAGTTATCAGTTCTTCTCCAGAAAGTGCGTTCGACAGATATTGTAGTACTAGCCGGAGACTTGAATGCTCAGGTCGGGCGTCTAGGCACAGAAGAGAGTCGTTTAGGTGGCCGATGGGGACTCGTTGGTCGCAGGTCAGATAACGGGGACCGTCTACTGCAACTGTGCACAGACCACAACCTGTTTCTGGCTAGCACTAACTTTCGGCACAGTCATCGCCGATGTGCCACCTGGCGTCCTCCCTCTGCATCTCAAGCCTGGACTCAGATTGATCACATCGCGATCAGGTACCGCTGGCGTGGTTGTGTACAAGACTGCCGCTCCTTTTGGAGTACCTATCTGGACTCTGATCATGCCCTGGTCTGTGCCAATCTTACCTTACTTTTCAGTGGCCAACGAAGTGACCGCCATCAACGGATTGAAGTTAGCAAGCTGGTTGCAACTTCTGTTGCAAGTAAGTATCGAACCGAGCTAGCCTCTAGGCTAGCTACCACTCCACCGAAAAGTATAGATGAGCATTGGTTGCAATTGCATGACGCCATGAAAATGGCGGGAACAGTCAGTTGTGGGTTTGCGAAACGTCCCGCTTTTAAGCACTGGGTTTCTTCTGGTTCCTTACAACTCATTGAAGCCCGTCGGTCTACTCCGGGTGACCGTGAGTTTGACCATAAACGAAGGATGTTACGTGAGGAAATTGGGCAAAGCTTGCGTAAGGACCGAGAAGCCTGGTGGTCGATGCGTGCTAATGAGCTGGAAGCAGCAGCTGCATCTGGTAACTGCCGGAAGCTCTTCCAGCTCATCCGAGCCACTGGCAGCAAGAAGTCTGGTGTGAGTGAAACAATCTGCGAGGATGATGGGATGCCAATCACTAACATCCATCGACGTCTTGGACGATGGGCAGAATTTTTCGAAGGGCAGTTCAACTGGCCTGCTGCTCCGGCAACATCGGTCAGACTGTCCTGCCCTCCATGGCCGGTGACGACTGATCCACCAAATGAGGAGGAAGTCCGCAAGGAACTCCAACTCTTGAAGCGTTACAAATCACCTGGTCCAGATGACTTACCTCCGGCTCTTTTTAAAGATGGTGGTGACTTTTTGACTAAGGAATTGACGACGTTGTTTACAAAGGTTTGGGAACTAGAGAGTGTACCAACGTCATGGAATGAGTCGATAGTTGTCCCTATCTTTAAAAAGGGTTCACGTCGTTCTTGTAACAACTATCGGGGGATAAGTCTACTTCCGATTGCGTCCAAGCTATTGGCTTCCGTCATTCTTCGTAGGTTGTTCAAAACCCGAGAAAGATTGACTCGCGAGGAGCAGGCTGGGTTTCGTTCTGGTCGAGGATGTATTGATCATATCTTCACCCTCCGCCAAATGTTAGAACACCGCCATACTTTTCAAAGGCCAACAATCGTAGTGTTTCTTGACATCAGGGCTGCCTTCGATTCGTTGGATAGGACTGTTCTCTGGGATTGTCTATTGAAGAAGGGTGTGCCTGAGAAGTTTATTAACATCCTAAAAGCCCTGTATAAAAACACCTCAGGCAGAGTGAGGGCATACAACCACCTCTCTCCATTGTTCCATTCGAGTAGTGGGGTTAGGCAGGATTGCCCAATCTCACCATTCCTCTTCAACTTGGCCATCGATAACATTCTGGAAACAGCTCTGATGAATGTAAGTAATGGTGGTGTGGATCTGTTGCCTGGAGAAAGACTTCTCGACCTTGAGTATGCGGACGATATTGTCTTACTGTGCGATAATGCCCAAGGCATGCAATCCGCACTTAATCAGTTGGCAATCAGTGTCCGTAGGTATGGTATGTGCTTTGCACCTTCGAAGTGCAAAGTACTTCTACAAGACTAGCAGGATTCTAATCCTGTACTCACCCTGGATGGTGAGCAGATAGAAGTAGTCGAGAAGTTCGTGTATCTGGGTAGCTGCATAAGTGCTGGTGGGGGTGTGAGTGATGAGATCAATGCACGAATAGTGAAAGCCAGAGCGGCTTATGCCAATCTGGGCCACCTTTGGCGCCTTCGTGATGTTAGTCTGGCTGTAAAAGGCCGGATCTACAACGCGTCGGTGAGAGCAGTTTTGCTCTATGCTTGTGAAACCTGGCCTCTCCGAGTTGAGGACGTTAGACGACTCTCTGTGTTCGATCATCGCTGTCTCCGAAGGATTGCTGACATTCAGTGGCAACACCATGTCAGTAATGCAGAGGTTCGGCATCGTGTGTTCGGGCACAGAGATGATAATTCAATTGGTGTCACCATCTTGAAACACCGACTTCGGTGGCTTGGACATGTTCTCCGAATGTCGTCCCAGAGAATTCCACGTCGTGCATTATTTGCCGACTCTGGGACTGGTTGGAAGAAGCGGAGAGGTGGTCAGTGCATGACATGGTGTCGTGGCATGAAAGAAAGCTGCAAAGGACTGGCTTGTATTGGGAAAAAAAAAAAAAAAAAAAAAAGTCCGAGAGATGGTGCAACACAGTGGCTAGAGACGTTATCAGATATGGCTCAGAATAGAAGCCAGTGGCGATCCTGCTGTAACCTTCTTTTACTTTCTTCATAAAAAGTGGTTGTGTCTCCTCTACCTGAAAGATTTCTTCTGATTGTACCTTTTCGTTCCGTCGTTACTACCACACTACCTTACTCCAATCTCTTCGTCATTGTTCTCTTTTCTTTTGCGTTCCTTAGTTTTTTTTTTCTTCTTTCTACTTCTCTTCGAATTCCCATTGTTTTGTGTGGCGCATATATATTGGCGCTCTATTGTACCAATATTTATGTGTTCAAATAAATAAATAAACATGTTTTGGTCTGACCACCCTTAACTTTCTTCCAACCTACTCCTATACCACTGAACATCGCACATCGAGGCAGTCGGTGATTGGGCATACGTAACACGTGTCCCAGCCATCTCAACTGATGAAGTTTCACTACTTCATCAATTGATTTGCCATCCTTACCTAGTACGCGTCCCCTAACAACTGCATTACTTACTCGATGGTCCCAGGATATACGAGCAATGTTTCGAAGACACCTATGATCAAATACTAGTAGCCTATGAATGCCCTCTACTCTTACCGGCCATGTTTCACTGGCATAAAATAGGACGGAACGAACTGCTGCGCAGTAAACACGTCCTTTGGTTGATAGACGGATATCTCGCCTACGCCATAAATGACGCAAGTTGGCAAAAGCTAGTCGAGCCTTCTGTATCCGTGCTGAGATTTCGTCACACACCAGACCACAAGGGCTGATGAGACTTCCAAGATAAGTGAAGCGGTCGACACACTCAACTACTTCACTCCCTATCACTAGTTCGGGTGTCGATGCAACCCAATCCTGAAGCAACATTTTGCATTTCGAGGGAGAGAATCTCATCCCGAACATGTATGCATTGTTGCTTAGAGTATTCAAAAGGCTCTGCATTTTGTCAGCGTCTTCACCAAATAGAACTGTGTCATCGGCATATTCCACGTCAACAAGTGAGAGTCCCGCCCTCAAATGCCCTGGTACAGCCGAGAGTGGAGAGAGTCCGCTCTCCATCTCGAAATGCTCCCACATGGCCTCGAGTATGTAGCCTCTGCCAGGGAAGTCCTACTCATTGCCTTCTCGTGGCGGGGGTGTTGTTCACGAAAATGAGAGGACGAAAAGCGAATGTCCGGCGCTTTAACCAGACTCCAAACCAATGGTGCACATGGGCTGGCTCCAGTATCCTGAAGGAACAAATGGCGTATGAACCAATCGTTGGTCACCGGCTTCCATGGGACTGCATCTCCTTACGATGCTCCACTGCCTTGTGGGTTAGACCTTTAGGTCAAAGGCTCGGGGTGTGGCCCCCTAAGAAAACCACCTGCTTCGATTTGGGCACTCGGGCAGTATCACAGCCCTCACACATATCGAATGAGATTTGTGTGGGGCATATGTATGTGGTGGCTCCTTGCACCAATATCTATGTGTTAAAATAAACAAATAAATTAAAGTGAGAATCCCGGTAAAAGTTCAATTCCTGGAAATTTAGATGAGGAAAGTATTATCTCTGAAAGCACGTCAACGACAAAGTTAAACAAGAATGGAGAATGTCCTAGACCATAACTCTGCATATGTCTAAATAACTTAGTAAATGAATGAATCGGAGTTTGTCACTATAGAATATATCGATTGCATAATATAATGTTAGTATGAACGAAACGAAAAAACGCTTAATAAGCAGTCAGATATTAATAACAGTTACGCAATAATAAAAGAAGGATGAGGAAACTTCTGTTAAAAAGAAATGCATTGACAGCGAAAAGAGTGTAACATCATTCAGTGCACATTCTAATTTTGGCTATTTCAATAGTCAGGGTGAAGAGGGCGATTGTACAGAAGTCAGATTTGTTAATGTAGATAGTTGCTGACGACTTCAGCTATGTTGCTATTATTATTTTTTTATCAGTATAGGGGTTGTGCAGATTATTAAGTTTTCGATTGAGATCATGAACGGATTTATGTTAGACCACACCACCGTTGGAAACCTGGAAGCACTAAACGGCCATTTCGTCCTAGTATCGGACTCCATTATCCCGCTCTCGGGATTCGAACCCAGGGCCTTCAGTCTCATGCGCGAATGCTTAACCTACTGGGCCACTGAGCCGGCATTCAACGGTGTTAATGTCTAACATCAATCAATTCACGAGATTGTGCGACCATCTATTGTACTGAGGTAGATACCTGTCTCTACTCAACACGAACTGGATTCATTACTAATTAATTTGATTTTTTTTTCGGTTATTAGAAAGAAAAATCTGCAGGTACTTCTGTTCAAGATACAGTATCTCCTTCCTCTTCTTCTACTACTACTAATACTACCATTATTGATACTACTCAAGTTACTTATATATCACATAGCAATGAGAACATTAAGCCAACCACTTCAAAAACATTATCACCGGCAAACCAAAGCAAAGAAGTTGTTGATTCATCAGAAAATCAAGTTCATACAATAACTGAAACAGCTTCTTCACAAAATAAAAATGAATCAGATACTAAAGAGTTATCTTCATCCAGTATAACTGATAAATCACCGGAATATGATTCAATGAAACAAACAAACTCACATGAACATAAAGTTCCAGATAGTTCATTAGTTGATGGTGGTACATCATCGAAAACTATAGATAACAGTAATACTATAGAAACTAATGAATCATGTAAAGAGAATAAAAGTGAAACACAAAAAACAGATAGATTACATCATGGAATAATGAATCAATCAATGAATACATTAAATCATCATGATAATAATCGTATATCCAATGAACATATTAGACAATCTACATCATTTGTTCAATATCATACAGCAACAGTATGTGCTGTTGGTGTAGCTATTGCTTTATTTATTATTGTTATGCGTCGATTAGCAATCATATTCCAAGAGGTTTAATATAAAATAAAGTGGTGGTGGTGCTGCTGGTGACAACAGAAACTAAATTTCTTGTAACTATATGATTATTTCACTTCAAAATTATTGATTCGTATATTCAATGAATCAATTCAAATCTTCATCTTATGTACCATAGTAAAAAAAAACTCAAAAACCCTGGGGGGGGCTCTTTTGTTTATTGATTTTTCCACTGCCTTACCAACTTCATTTAAACTTCCATTCTATTAAAGTATTTCATAGTGGCATTCTTTTCTTCATATTAATATAAAGGCTATGATCATTTCTTTTTTTTGAATGTTTATCTAAATAATACACCATAGTTACAAACATTGAATAAAAGTAGATGTATAACATGTTTACTCCCTTAAGTAAATTAGTTACTATGACAACTTTATGATTCTAACAGGACACCTTTATTTACCATTTTGATTATTTAAGAAATGATTATAATAATAAGTTTATCTTTTATTTAATCTTTTTTTGTTTATGATTTGATTTATAAAGTAAATTTTGTTTCATCTCAAGTAGTAAGTTAATATAAAGTATCTAGATGTAAATGTATAACTTGTAAACAAAATGAATAAAACTATGAATGAATAGTTGTTACTCAATTGTTGTGTAATAAATAGTATATAGATACGTTTCAAATGAATTACCTTTGAAATGACTCAATATATCAATGTGAATAATATATATTACTGTGTGGCAGTTCGTTCCGTCCTACTTTATGGCTTTGAAACATGGCTGGTAAGAGTAGAGGATATTCGTAGGTTATTAGTATTCGATCATAGATGTCTTCGAAGCATTGCTCGTATAACCTGAGACCAACGAGTAAGTAACGCAGTTGTTAGGAAACGGATACTAGGTAAGGATAGCAAATCCATTGGTGAAGTAGTGAAATTTTATCAGTTGAGATGGCTGGGACATGTGTTACGTATACTCAATCACCGACTTGCGATGTTTTATGGTGCAGGAGTATGTTGGAAGAAAGTTAAGGGCGGCTAAACCAAAACATGGCACAAATCCATGAAGTCACTGACAAGTGGTCTGAGACATGTTGGTAAGTGTAGACTACCTGGTTTGGATCCACGAGACGATAGCGATTGATGGTTAGACCTTGAGTGACATGGCTCAAAATCGTTTGCAATGTCGCAGGTGCATCCACTCATTGTGTTCTTCTGAATTCTTCATGTCCCTTTCTCGTTTTTTCTCTTTTCAAATTTATTTCACTGACTAAGTGTGGTAATTGATACTGTAGTGTCTTGTTTCAAACATCGATTTAAGTCATTATTCCAAGGGATAAGACCTAATAACTCAATCTATAAATTATTTTATAGTTGAATTCATGAGTCGATTGAATCTAGATCACCATAGGAAGCCTGGGACGGCCATTCTAATTTGGGACTCCTCAGCAGTGCTCATCCATGATTCCGCGCCGCGAGATTCGAACCCAGGACCCATCAGTCTCGCACGCGAGCGCTGAGCCTGCATCCAATGGTGTTTCCAAGTTTTCTATGGTTGTCTAGCTTCGATTGATTCATGAATTTAACCATAAAACTACTAAGATCTCCACAAAACCCCTTCGGATTATAAATTATTCACTATGATGTAAATTTACATAGAGCAATTGTTTACATGATTTTTGGTAGATGCACTTTAATTCACATTGAGATCAGATTCCTAATGCTGAACTCTTACAGTCATCCAATTAGGTTAATAATTCTCTTTTATAACTTTCAACTTTTATGGTACGCAACAAATTAAGTAAAACAGAAGCATAAACATTGAATGAGTGGTAACCAATGTCACTGTCTTCTCCTTATTGCAAATCAAATCTTGTTGACTACATGTGTGCAGTATGGTCTTTTGCCTAAATGATTGGACATTGGTTTCGTGATGGTGCGCACAAATTTGCCATGATATGGTAATTGATGTCTTTCATTGAATTCCTACTGAGGTCATCCAGTCCCATAACCAGAGACATTACAGCTGAGTTACTCCGATCACATTCGGTTTTTGTTAAACTGATATATTTATACTGATTGATGGTCGCACAGTAACCAATGTCGTGTTTACATAGTTTATACCCCTGACCGGATTGTATTGACCACATTGTAGTACGACTAATTGTGGTGCTCGCTGGGACGTCTGGAGGTTATTATAGTGTCATAAACTCTCCTGACAAATCTTAAGCCAGGACAAAGTGTTTGTTTCGTATACCTTCATTGTTCAGTAAAAGTCAGTCCATGCAAACTATCTTTTAACGAGATGAATACAACTTGAAAGTAACGAATTCAACGTAGAGAAGCTACATAACTAAATGTACCTACAGTACAGGGACTGTCAGTAAGCTATTTCAACCGAAGTATCTAACTACATATTATGCTTATCTTGGGAATCACAACCAATAAATCCCCACCAATCAAAATGACTTCATAAAAAGACCATTCTCTGATCTAGTTACCAACCTGCTCTCATATCAGGAAATACCAGAAATCGGTCGATGATTTATGTGTAAAATAGCTTTCAGTAACTTAAGTTGATTAATTTTCACAAAAATATCAAACGATTTACTCTAATTATCTAGTTATTAAGGTTAATCATAGATAGAGTAAGGTCAACAAATTCATTGAACATTGTTTTTAAGTTCAAACGTTTCAAGATTAAACGAAGGCTATGCAAACTGATAACGATTATTCTTCTGCATGACTATAATCAATTCCAAATGAAATCTTTTATATATGATCTAAATTTTTGCTACTTGAAAGCCATGTACAGTAATCCTTTAAATAAAATGACTCGAAAAATAAACAATATAAAAGAAAGCTTATTTCTCTTCTTTTTAGTTCAATTAAAATGTTAACTTTCAAATAAGCGCTCAAATGCCCTGGTACGACCGAGAGTGGGGAAAGTCAGTCCTCCCTCTCAAAATGCTCTCAATTTGACAAGTGTATACAGCCACTGTCAGAAAAGTCCTACTCACTGCCTTCTGGCCACTGCGGTGGTGTTTTTTGCGAAATTGAGAGAACAAAAAGACAATGTCTGACGCTTTAACCGGGTTATTGGATGTGTAGGATCCACCTAGAGGAGTTGGAAAACTCATTTCAAACCAATGGTGCATATAGGCTTCAGAACCATAAGGAAACAAATGATGTATGAACCTATTGTTAATCACTAGCTACCATGGGAATGCATCTCCTTACGCTGCTCCACTACCTTGTGGATCAGATCCTAAAGTCGAAAGTTCCGCGCATGGCTCCGTAAGAAAACCACCTGCCTTGATATGGGCACCCGTTCAGTATCACAGCTCACACACAAGTCAGATAACTTGTGTGGTGTATATGTATTCGGTGCCCCTTTGTATCAATAGTTATGTATTCGAATAAATAAATAGAATACTTATAATTTTAAATATAAATAATATTATATCATTGAAAATAAAGATAAATTCACAACATATACAAGAAGTTGAAGACAACAATAATTGTCATTTACAATTTTGTCAAATTGAAGAAGTTTATTACATGAATGTTTATCATTATTCATTACTATCATCATCAAGACTACTGATAATATCACCAATATTCTTTTCAACATCATCTACTCTCTTTGATAAGTCATCTAGTATTGAATTAGTTAAGGAAATAGTTCTTTTACGAGATTATTATAACATAATTGATATTCAATAAACAAATCATTGTGTGTTATTGAAATATATGTGAATAGTTAATACTTGACTATAGGGAGGTGACTCAGTGATAGAAGTTGAACTTTGAAACACTATTGTAAGTTTGAATGCCACTTCATCTAATTCAGTTCGACAACCAAATATTAACACTGGCCCTTCGAAACAAAGTAAAACCTGAAGTTGAGTATATGAATCTGTGCCTAACAATAGTCTGTAGTCGAATTGGGATTACCAATTGTATTCGTATTGGGATTACCAATTGTAGCGTGGCGTCGAGTTGAGATTAACTATGAACACCGCTACCAAGATATACGTGCCAAATAGATCAGAAGGCGTAAGAAGCTCGTTCCAAATGACTCCATAAAATCCCCGAGAAGCCGAATACCAGAAGGCAATTAATGGACCAAGTCGATGTTTATTTGCTGGCGATCTCGTGGCATCGAAAGGATACCGAGATCGTGCCAGGATACAAGCTTGGTTACAGAACGTAACCGAATTCGCGCGAAGTTACAATCAAAGTGTAAGTAAAGAATGGAAGAACAAAATAGCTGTCATTAGCACAGTCAAACAAAAGCACATTAAAACAGTCACTGGTACACTTGGTTATAATAATAATTGTTTTTATTAAACCAGTCGTGTTCTCGTGATAAATGTGAGTCACTACAGGAGCCCCCCGCTAGAAAGGGTTTACACTTTCGATAAATAGCGGTTTGAATCGTGGGACTGATCGGCTGACGAGCGATTGTAGGACGGAAAGATTGGCGAACAGGAAAGCGATCGTTGATCGTCGAGTTGCCAACGAAGGTCGTTTTCGGAGAACAGTACCAGGAGCGATGTGTTGTATTGATTGCTCGAGTTGGCATGCTACACGAGAGTGGTTTGTATCCAGAATCTGAAGAGGGCGTTCGTAGGGTGCGGACCAGGAACGCTGCAGACGAAGGACGAAACCACGTTGAGCCAAAAGACCAGAAGCGACCGTAACGACCAAGTTCGAGACCAAGCGTGTGCCAAGCGTTCGAAACCAATATATCGACTGAGTGCGTTGACAAGAGCATGGGTGGCCAATCCAGCTTTCGCCAAAGTTGACTGAAGTCGACGGAACCAAACGGAGATGGTCGAAGGCGTGGGCTCAGGAAACAAAAAGAAAATCAAAAAAGAAGAGTGTAGCATACGTGTAGTATAGGAATAATCCTACACCGTATCGGTTGTTGACTGTGCGACTATTCGCGGAAGCGTACGGGTAACCGTACTCGGCGACCGGAACGTGAGACGGCAGTCTCGTTCGCGTCGCGTGAGCCTGCAATCTCATCCGAGGTCAGAGGCGGCGTGGTCTGCTGATCTGGACGTGAGACTATCGTCTCGTCCGTAGACGGTGCAGATGACGCGTGCTGTTGACCGGGACGTGAGAATGAGGTCTCAGATGCATCTAGCGTGGGACCTGAAGATTTAAGGATCCCGCTAGGTTTAATAGGTCTAGCATTGAATCTCAGGTTACCAGATAGGGCACTGTCATCGACGTGTGCTGGTTTGAGACGATCAACGCTGACGATCTCGACGCGTCCATGTCGATCAACCTTGAAGGTCTTTTCGTGACGAGCGATCACGTGAAAAGGGCCTTCGTAAGGTTGTTGCCAAGGTTTGCGTACCGAATCTACTCGTACAAAAACATGTGAACAGGTAGATAACTCTCGAGGGAGAGCGACCTGTCGATGTTGTATTCGAGTTGACACCGGAGACAGCGTTCACATAAATGCAGACAGTCGACGGACGTTGTCTGATTTACCGAAACTAGGTCTGCTCCGTGGTGTGAAGGATTCTCCGGGCAGACGCAATGTCGTGCCGTATACAAGTTCAGTGGCGGAACATTGGATATCTGCCTTTAAGCTCGTTCTCCCCCTAAAAGAACGAGCGGTAAGGTTTCGTGCCAGTTGCCGTTTTCGTGTGCTCGTAGAACACTTTTAAGTTGGCAGTGAAACCGTTCAACTTAACCATTCGGTGCTGGGTGGTAGACGGATATGCTTATGCGTATGCATTCCGTACCAAGCAGCCGGGTCAGCGAGGAGAATCGTTAATAGGGTGACATTTCTCGAATAAAGCGTGGAATTCATCATCACGCGAATAAAAAGTGACAAGGATTCGGTACACATACGTGTGAGTCTATTATATTAATACTATTCTTATCGTTATCCGTCATGTCGCGTATATCATATATTAAAAAATATGAAAATATACGACAGACGTGGATAGATAAATCATAGACTCACCGAATTGGCTTCTTTGGAAGATTTGGTCAGAAGCTGAGGCGTGTTCCAAAATACGGGTCACCAAATGTAGTCGAATTGGGATTACCAATTGTAGCGTGGCGTCGAGTTGAGATTAACTATGAACACCGCTACCAAGATATACGTGCCAAATAGATCAGAAGGCGTAAGAAGCTCGTTCCAAATGACTCCATAAAATCCCCGAGAAGCCGAATACCAGAAGGCAATTAATGGACCAAGTCGATGTTTATTTGCTGGCGATCTCGTGGCATCGAAAGGATACCGAGATCGTGCCAGGATACAAGCTTGGTTACAGAACGTAACCGAATTCGCGCGAAGTTACAATCAAAGTGTAAGTAAAGAATGGAAGAACAAAATAGCTGTCATTAGCACAGTCAAACAAAAGCACATTAAAACAGTCACTGGTACACTTGGTTATAATAATAATTGTTTTTATTAAACCAGTCGTGTTCTCGTGATAAATGTGAGTCACTACAAGTCTTATAATTATTATATACATCCAGATGGAGTGTAACTCATTTCCTTAGTTTAATTCCAATTACTTAGCTTCGAATTATATCTTAATTAAATGATGGTTATTGCTACTACTGACGATTTATTTATTTATTTAAACATATAAATATTGATACGAATGGATATCGGAATATTCGCCAGACAATAAGGAAATGAGGTTGTGGAGACAGGGGGGTGAGTATTATGAAAAACAATAAATATATAAAATTAGTGAATGACAACCAAAAATAAGTGGAAGAAGCAGTTCAATTAGGAAAAATACAAGAACGAATTCTCTCACATGAAGAGTTTCTCGTCGTTTTTATGGAGCAACAGAAAATTACAGCGGGAACACCATTGGCTTTTATTCGGAACCGTGCATGACAACGTCTCAAGCCATTGAGTTGCACTATTTTTAGAACCCCAACCACAGTTGTGAAGGGTTAACAACTATCAGTTCTGTACAGCTTTCCTTAGAACAATATAATAAACTGACCATCTCGACTTTCTTCAGCCAGTCCCAGCGTCGGCAAATAATGCAGAGTGGAGTTTGTTGCAACGACATTCATAGCACATATCAAAGCTGGCGTTTTAAGATGATGACATCACGTGGATTATCGTCAATACACCCAAAGACTACTGACAGTAAACGTTTGATATAGGAATAAGTTTGAGATATTTTAAGAATTCCTACCCCATTTTTTATCTAGTAAGTAGTCTTTCCAAATCAAGTATTTAACTATAGGTATGATGAAACCTGCTAGAGTTGTGTCTTTTAAACTTAATCTGATTTTTAAGGCTTATTATCACTTTTTCGATCTTAATATTGTACAAATATAGATACATTAAATGAATTCTGAAGCCATGCACGAAAACCGTCTGTCTTAGCTTTTCTAATTCATTAGCTCACCTATTAATCAATGAACCACTAACAAAATGACTTTACTGAGAAAAAAAGTTAACTAAGATTAAAACTGACTGTCTACATACTATATAAAAAATTGAGAACCTAATACGTCTAAGCGTCATTTTTTCTGTGATAACAAAAAGAATGTGTCCTAGCAATTTTGAACGTGAATCAATTTACTCCCCGACTGTTTCTGTTTCATACAAAATTAAGGTTGTAGGAAGCAATTGACCTGATTTAAATGCAAGTAATATGCACTTAACGTTGAAACAAATTTGATATGCACCAGCTGGCGATGGTACTCTACTGACAAGACCAAAGTAGACGAAGTGGGGAGATTTTCAAGCCAATGGTTTACGTTTAACACTCTACTGCGAAGTATGCTAGATCATCACTGATATTAAGTTTAATAGGGGTAACACAGAGCTTTGTAAGGTAAATATGGACTGCTTTGTTTCCTACCTCAGGCTAGTATTAGAAATAGCATAATATTAGGAGCAGGCTTAAGAACATGTTGGTCAGATGCTTGAATTTAAGCCAGTAAATTATACGTTTTGATGTTCAGCATCGACAATCTCCCCTTTTATCCAAAGTGCATTCGTCACTTCAAATTATATCTTTTGGATGGTTTGAAAAGAAACTCCAGTCTTCATTGTGATGATATGTGAGTTTCTGAAACTACAGAGGTTGGGTAGACAGAAACGTAGAGGAATAAGTCTGTACTAATTAGCGATAGTCACTAAACATTGCTATTATCTTGAATGAATCTTTTTTTGTATAATAATAATGCTTACTTAAAACAGGTGTAAAATTAATTCGTGATACGAAGATACAAATAGGTCCCGTTCAATAATTTGCAAAAAGCTACTAAGTGTGCTGGATTTCGAGTGGAATAGGACACTGACAGTGAGTTCTAGGTAGTAACAGCTCATGGAGAAAGTATACGTTGACACCGCTTAGCTTGTACTATATGCGGATCAAAAAACAATTCATATTGCCTAAATCGATTCGAAAACCAAAACAGTTCTAATAGATAGATGTTACAAAGTAGTTCAAGGTGAATTTTTTTTAGGAAAAGGATATTTTTTTCTAGGAGCTGTTCACTCATTGTATTGAATGATTCCTGGATATTTTTGAGCATAACTGAAATCTAATTTATGTTAAAGCAATAATAGTTTTTTTACAGATGCAGTCAAGTCTTGAATCTCCTCTGGATTCTGCTTGACATCAGCCTGGTTAGTGTCGAGTGCACTTGCCATTTTGCAAACAATGACCTTCAAATTAAAATATCCGCAATAGGTTGGCAACCTGTGTTAATCCTATCAGTTTGTCTTCCACTGTTGCCCCGGCTTCTCCTTGAAAAGTTTCACCACTTGTCCGGGTAAGGCGTTTCAGTCATTGACCACTTGATGAGAAAAACAGAACCCACACTTTAAGCTTATTAGATCGTGGTTTGTTAATCTTCTTGATATGACCTCGGAGAATATTAGTGCTGAAGGAAGCAAAAAGAAAAGACACATTATTACACAAATCGTAATTAAAGATACGAAATGTCAGTATATGGTCACCTAGCGTCCTACGATACGATAAAGTGAAAATGTTTACGCATTTTAAGCTCTCGTCGTAAGGGAGTTTAGAAAGACCCTTCATTATTTTTATTCCCACGCTCTGAACACGCTCGAGTGAGTTAGTATATTTAATCAGACATGGGCCAGCTGCTTAGATACAGTACTCTAAATTTGGTCTTACATAGGTGGGGTATAAAGTTCAAAACATTTCCCCCTCAAAGCATTTGAGTACTCGGCGAATTGACCATAAATCACGAAAATCTTTGACAACAGTTGCGATGCAATGTGTAGTTGTTTTCAAGTCGTGACTTTTTATCACTCCTAAGTCTTCATATTCTTGAACGTGTAGTGACTCACATTTATCACGAGAACACGACTGGTTTAATAAAAACAATTATTATTATTATTATAACCAACTGTACCAGTGCTTGTTTTAATGTGCTTTTGTTTGACTGTGCTAATGACAGCTATATTTTGCTTCCATCCTTATACACATACTTTTGATTGTGACTTCGCGCAAATTTGGTTACGTTCTGTAACCAAGCTTGTATCCTGGCACGATCTCGGTATCCTTTCGATGCCACGAGATCGCCAGCAAATATATCTCGATTTGGTCTATTAACTGCCTTCTGATATTTGGCTTCTCGGGGATCTTATGGATCTGTTTGGTTACGTTCAACCTACGCCTTCTGATTTACTTGGCACGTGTTTCTTTGTAGCGCTGTTCATAGTCAACCTCAACTCGACACCACGCTACAAACGCATGGAAGAGATATATGATGGTAACTGTTACCGTGTCCCATGTGAATGAGCACACTCTTCCTAGAATTGACTTCCAAGCCTCAACCTTGGGCCCACCTAACTAATTCGTCCAGGTTAGCTTGGAGATCAAAATAAACAACCTTACTTCTTATTGTTCTCCGAATTTTGACATCATCCGTAAACAATAATTTCGAAGACCCAAGCAATGGCGGCAATTTATTGACGTAGAGAAGGAAAAGTAAGGGACGTATTATGGTGCCATGATGTGCACACATCTAACAGGCTTTCATACGGATAGCGTTCTGTTAAACCTCAGTCCCTGCCTGCTATCACATAGGAAGTTTCCTATCCATTTCTGTACAGCACCTGTTGTTCCAAAACTCGAGAGCTTCTGCACAAGACCTATGTGGGAAACCTTGTCAAACGTTTTTCAAAAGTCTGTGAATATCAGATCGACAGACAGGCCGCTATGTGGAGCTGTTGTCCAATACTCTATCGCAATAAGCAAGTTATTTGAGCATGAGCATGAATGAATCTATGTGACTTGGTAACTTAACCCAAATTAACTTTTCAAGTAATTTAATGACTATGCTGTTTAAAATGACAAGTCGGCAATTAGATATGATCCGTCCCTGACTATTCTTATATGTAGGACCGACCATAGCATCCTTCCAATCTTTAAGGAGTTGAGCGAGTCAAAGGGACATGTTGAAGTGTGGTCTTCAAGTGGTCTCCAAATAATGTTCTCAAGAGATAACGGCAGTCGTGGATGTAACCCATCAAAGACCAGTGTCTTAACAGGTTTGAATTTAGTGATCAATTGAGTAACAGTTTCCTTAGTCACATGTACAGGTTCAATGACTGATATCTCTGTGTGATTATGACAAGTAATTTTAATAATACATGTAGAGTAGTCTTCGCTAAAATAGTTTGAAAAAGTCTATTTCCAGATCTGATTCATCTAGTAAATCTGAATTTTCGTGTAACGGTAATGGGGAGTACCATCGCTACGATTTGTCCTCCGTTTAACGTCTGAAAACAATCGTTTTGGACAAATACGGCTACCACATGCTAACTGTCTTTCGTAAATAGCATGGCATCTAGCTATATATATATAGGTGTAGAGCCATGATGAAAGACTAATTGAAATGAAATTTCTTCGCTCAATTTGTTCCCTCTTTATTTACCAAATGAAAAAATGGGAATTTTTACTGTATAACATTATGCCTCCTCCCTTGCGACTTAAAACTCCATCACTTCTAATACAGTTGTAGCCTGCAATGACAACAATTATATCACGAATTAATTCATCCACCATCTAACTTAGCTTGAATGTTTAATTTCGTATAGCATATATTTAAGGTGTTTTGAAGATCATTTGTTCAACCCACACAAGTCTCGAAAACATTGACTTCCAAGACCTGACCACCCAAAAACCCTTGATCATAAAGGTTCGTTTCGCCATTTAGCTATGGAGTTTTAACTCCGTAGGAGTATCCCTCTACTTGAATTGATCTCTGAGCGCAAAATATGATCGGATACGAACATTTGAAATACGAGTTATACAATATAATGTCTCTTTCATCTAAATTTTCGAGTACCAACTTCAAAATCATCCTTGGTTACTTTTCGCGAACAACTCATTCACCGAGTCTTACTACGTTCGTGATTTGTACCCGTGAAATCTGTCCGGGAAGTACACTTCTTATGGCAGATTCCACGAACTCCAGATCGTGTACATGCCTTTTACGAAGGTCATTGTCCTTCGTCCACTCTAGATTCCAAATAATTTGACTGGAAACGGGCTAAGCTTCTTTAAAAGTCGCGTTCAAGGCCTTCGTTCACAATGTCAAATCCCGCCTGTTAACTGCTGGGAGCTCACCGTTAGTTTTTCTTGTGACAGAGTCGTGGGAGTCGACAGAATGACTCACGACCAAACTCTTCCTATCTACGACAGGGTTAAATACTGTTTTACGTTGAGATTTTGGTAAAGTCATCTGCAACGCAGAATGTGAGTCCACCAAGGACTTTTTAACGAAATAGGAGCTATTTTTGGCCCCCTTCATTTCTCAACGTACCGCCAAGTAAGAATGGAGGTACAATGTTGCTCCATCACCATATTTTTTTCAACAATCGCGGAACAAAATATGCAGAGCATTACAAACTCCTGACCCATAATTTGAGAAGGTGGCCATGTTTCAGATGTTCCTGTCAGATGGGTATTATTAGAGTCGCTCAGTTCACGCAACTCATCCATTTTGTTAGATAAACTCACGGCGTTCTTATATTGGCAGTTTATGCTTTTGATTCTAAACGCAATTGTTTCCTCATCCCGTTGGTCAAAATGAGCCTTTTGTGAGTTGACAGGCAACATGCCTACATGGGTTTTGCCGAGTTTGTTGTGTTTGTTCATTCTACCTAATTTTTTGTTCCTAACAGTCTACAAGTGGAAGAGTCTATTCCAATTCTCTCTAGTGCTTAATACTTAGGTTATGTGGCCTGTTCGGATGCAAGTGGATTCCAGTTGATAACCAGCTTCTGCTGACACTAAATGCTTCAAGAATGGCAGCCAACATTCGGAAGGATTGGAAGGTTATCGTTATTATCCGAAGTCTAGAATCATGACTCTTCTTAAGCTTCAAGAACTGCATTTTGAATTTCCACGCTAGAATATTACAGTCCGAGTGGTTAGGGTTCGTGTTTTCTCTGATTCCTTGAACAATGATATTTCTTCAGCTAAACGACGTCACGTGAGATTATTTGGGTGTTCCTGTCGAGATTGCGCTCGAAATATTAGGCATATTAGACAGAACTATCACATTCGTTTCTGATTTTGGCAAGTGAATAGCCAGTAGAACATTCTTTATGTCAATGATAAACGACACACAAATGAGTCTTGGATGAATTTGGTGCTATATGTACTTCTCCCAGAAGGCCGTACAGTCGTCTGAGGCCCAGTTTCGGTAAGTTTGAGTTTCCTGTTTAATCTCACAACATCCTGTTATTTCATCCTGAAGCCTGAGAGGAAGGTCGAAGTTGTTTTTAAGGTTCATGATTTTGGGAGAATCATATCCAGCGTTGATCGTTTCCCAGGTTTTTGACTACGTTCAATATAGGGTCCTCATTGTTTGGCAGTTAGATTGAATACCAGATTTCCGTGCTTTTTGTTGACTGGTTGGACAATACTAGAAATAGATTGCACCGCTTATTCATTAACTAATTTTCAAGCAGCTTGCAATTCATTCTGCTTCTGTCCACTTATGGGTGAAAATATGTTTCGATATGCTGAGAGTGCAGTGTGACAGACTGAAAAACCTACCGGTTGTTAGCCTATTACCCTGTGCGTTAAACTAGCGGATTTGTAGAACTATGGTCTACTATGATATTAGTACTGCTCTAATAATAGACCTAATCCTAAATTTGTAGATTCGTCATGATATAACTGCCTAATCTATAAGATCTTACGTGGAAGTCACACCATCGACTACGCTAACTCACTGTATCGTATCAATTACCAATACATGATGAAGAACAAGGTTAGGTTAGAGAAGGAACAATATATTTAATATGAATAGAGACCACGCCTGCATGGCCGAGCCATGCCACTCGATCAACTCCAGTCCATTCAATTCATTGTTCGCGCCTTCTCCATTTTTAGGTATTTCTCCGCGTTAAATATTGAATATCTATTTTCTGAGTAGTCTCGTGTTCACAGCTTTGTGGATTGTGTGGCTATTGTCCAATGCCACTACACTACTCTCCCACCAGAATCAACGTGATGTTGGTTCGATACCAAATTGGATGGGATCGTCGTGCGCCGAAGGTTACCAAGACTAGGAAGAATCCCCCGGTTAATGATAAGCTGAAAGATAATTCAAAAAGAAGGCGGCAGCATCTGGTCGGGAAATACATGTAATAATTTTTTTTTTTAAAAATCTGCCTTCATGCTTAACACACTTAAAATGACAATTTGGGTGAAGATTATTTGAGCTATAAAAAAAATGGGATTACAGTAATAATAATAAAACAATGCGTGTTAATAGCCGTTGGTTAATAACTTGACGTATAGGTAGTAAGTATTTTGTGTTTAGAAATATTAAAGTAATGAATATTGTAGAAATGTTAATATTGGTATTAGTTTTGGTTTAAATTATGAAACCAATTAACAATTATGCCGGTAACCCGTCCATAAGTGATTTCCAATTGCATCTGTATTAGTAGGCTAACTGGGAGAACAAAAGTATTACCATGGAAAAGAATTCCAACTAGTGTTCCAGTTTGTTTGATACGGTTTATTTAGTTACGGGGAGATTTTCTCAACTTCATTTTTACTTGACCGTGATAGAATTTAGTAATACTACCAATACACATGAATGGTTATCAAAATAAAATTTAAATACGTGAGTGATAATTATATGAATTTTGGACAGATAGCTAGGAACAAATCGCTAAACATGAGTGTGTTCGTAAGAGACATGCTCTGGACTCAATGTTCTGATCTGCAATAGACTATTTATTTATATTTATACTTGCTGGCTGATTGGGCATGCAAGTTAGTTGCAAGTATGCAGTTTATCATAAGGCGGAATAAGATTAAATTGAGATATAGTGGTTATAGGTTATTAAAATCAGTTAGGCCTGTGTCATATTACGAAGTGATGTGGTGCCGCAGGATGTATTCGGCTAAATAAGCTTTTACAAGATGATTAACAGTGAGTGATGCTCATGTGATTATCAGGAAGAACACAAGTTGTAACCAAGGGGAGTACACTCCCAACTCACGTCTATGATAATGGCTTGAACCTTAGTCAGTGTTGGGGTAAATTCGACATTGATGTTTTCAGTTTGCAGGAGATTTGCTCGACTGCTTATACTGATTATTTGCATGCATGATTGTGTCGCTAAACCTCCAATTAGACTGACAAGGTTTTGAGATATTTACTGAATGAGCAACTGATAGAGAAACATACTGTAATCATCCGTAGTGAATGAAGATAAAAGAAAAACAACACTAGTGATAATTATAAGTCAATTTGCTGACCGATTTTGTTAATAGTCTCATTAATTTTATCAATCATATTACGTGATTGTCCTGACAATGCTTTATGACGATAACCTGAAACTATTATGTTTAACTACTTATAGTGTTGATTAAGGATTAGTCAGTGGAAAAATAGGTATTGTTGCTTTAGGTGATTCAAAATCATCAGAAATTTATAACGTTAAAGAATCCGAGACGCCTAATTTAATTATAAATTTCAATTCAGAAATATTCGTTTAGTGTTAATTCTAGTAGGCTACAGAGTTTTGATTTTAAACGTTTGTTTAACCAACAGCTACTTGGGGATTTAGTTATTTCACTAGTGCAGTTGATAGTACCTAAATTTTTAATCTTATTATCTAAACTATGTTCGCATTTTAGGCTGCTAATATGATAAACTAATCCATAAACCCAAATACGATTAGCAACAACGACTATGATGGGTTTATTGATAAATGTTAAAGGCGATTCAGATGATTTCTAAATTTAGAAGACATGGAGATATAGTGTAACGTATGTATGGGCCAGGTTAACATGCAGGTTGTTGACGTATATGACGATTTAAAAATAATGAACATGACCAGAAAATAGGTTTAAAGTTTAGACTGCTTGTGAAACTTCAGGCAGGAATATGATGCGTTATAAACATTCCATAAGAAGTTACTGCATTTAGCCTAGGGACACTTACAAATATATGGCAAAAGGAACCGGAAAACATATACATGTTAAGTAAAAAAAAATCATCCAGTAAAATAGTTGAACTCGCCTGGATTATTTTTGAAAATTAGATTATTCAGTGGACGACATATATAACGCCATTCGTGAGGAGTAGTAATGATCCAAAAGCATCCAGAATAAAACATACAGTATGGCAATCACTTCCAGGGTGCTTGATGCTGTTGAGGTCTTTGGGACTCGCTCTGATCAGAACAACTGAATGAATCCAGATAATTGTGTGTGCCATCTAAAATGAACTTATGATTGCAGAAAACTTATAGCTGGAACTCACCGTATGTTTTTGGAGTAGTCATCCTCGTTGTTTGGCAATGGAACTCGAGAATATGAAATTAGGCAGGCAGTGGTCAGAAGAAAAGATATTACAGGATAGTGCATCGTTTAAAACAGGATGAGGTGTTAAGTGAAGGAACACTGAGAATTAGATCCAGATAACTATTTAGTCCTTGATCGCATTGTTAGTCAATGTATATTTACGCTATTTACAGGTCATATTTGCTAGAGCTTGATGTTTAAACAAGACTATGTCGCTGAAGCATGTAAATGCTATTACAGCTTGTTAACAAATCATCAAAGCTAATTAGTTAATATAGACGACCAGTTTTTATTATCGATTAAGCTAGTTTGTCATGAGGACTAATCAATATAACATTACGATAATGCATGTGAGCATTAATCAGAGGACTATTGGAATACAGGGTTAACATAAGTATAAAATCGATCGAGAAAGTTGAAGTGGAAATAAGGATTAATAATATTAGGTTGCGTTTCTTTAGTTGGGCTCATCAATGTAGAACTATGGTCTACTATGATATTAGTACTGCTCTAATAATAGACCTAATCCTAAATTTGTAGATTCGTCATGATATAACTGCCTAATCTATAAGATCTTACGTGGAAGTCACACCATCGACTACGCTAACTCACTGTATCGTATCAATTACCAATACATGATGAAGAACAAGGTTAGGTTAGAGAAGGAACAATATATTTAATATGAATAGAGACCACGCCTGCATGGCCGAGCCATGCCACTCGATCAACTCCAGTCCATTCAATTCATTGTTCGCGCCTTCTCCATTTTTAGGTATTTCTCCGCGTTAAATATTGAATATCTATTTTCTGAGTAGTCTCGTGTTCACAGCTTTGTGGATTGTGTGGCTATTGTCCAATGCCACTACAGATTACACTGTCCTTTTCAGTTGATGTCTAGTGGCCGTGTGGGAGAAATCAACAACAGCCGAAAAAGAACGAACAGAGTCAAAGTACAAGCTGAATATACAGAGGCAATCAAACAGGTGAAGAGTGTCATTAGAGCTGGCAAGCAGAAATATGTACAAGACCCAGTAACGATAGCGGGAAAAGCTGAAAGGGAAAGAAATATGAAGCAACCATAAGACACGTTGAATTAACTGACGGTTTGTGAGGAAAAGCAACCGCCGATGGATTGGAAAGGAAGACTTCTCATCAACATACCAAAGAAAGGGGATTTGAGCAAATGTGTGAACTACAGGGGCATCAGTACCAGGAAAGGCTTACAACAGAGTGCTGTTGAACCGGATAAAAGAATCAGTAGACGTTCAGCTTAGAGATCAACAGAAGGGATTTCATAAAGATCGATCGTGCACACACCAAATCGTAACACTACGGATAATTGTTGAACAATCAACTGAGTGGAATTAGTCATCATACATCAATAGTGTGGACAAGAGAACCTTATGGGACTATCTTCGACACTATGGTGTACATGAGAAGATGGTCAACGTCATACGGGATTAATACGAAGGACCACACAGCAGACATGTGTATGGAGGACAGTAAACAGAGGCATTCTAATTGAGGACCAGTGCCAAGCAAGAATAATTACTCTCTGCCTTTCTCTTTCGTTTGGCGGTTGATTGGGTTATGTAGACCTGAAAATTCGAAGAGAAGTATAGAGTACAGTAGACGGCTTGGATGCAGCTAGATGACTTGGAGTTCGCAGATAATCTGACCCTTCGATCCCACGCACGAACTAGTGCAGATGAAAATAGACAATGTAGCAGCAGTCTCTGTGGTAGTAGGACTCAACCTACACAAAGGAAAAAGCAAGATCTGAATACAATCGGAGTTCTGGTCCTTTACATTTCCCTTACTTTTTCTTTAGCTCAGTATCCCAGACTTGATTAAGTGCACGTCTTACCGGAGTCGCATAACTTGAGCCGGTGCCGCTCCTATTGACCCGTTATTCACAAGCTTTTTCCATGCTCTACATTGAGTGTAAAGATTCAGAAGCTGGATCGTACTATATATCAAATATCAAGGGGAGAACGCAAATAAATTGTTTGTTCTTTATTTGCTCTTGAGTGGGTTAAATATTTGATGCAGTGTTAATTGTAAATCTACCCGCCGCTTCCAATTGGGTTCGTTACACACATGCTTATTAGGTTTTCGGTGAACACTTTTATCAAGTTCTGTTTTTAAAACTTATGGAGACGATCTTGTCTTTCCTCCTGATTTAACAGCTCCATATTTTTCCTCGTCATCTTTATGATGGAATTGTTCAGTCATTTGAGTTTTAATTACTTTTGTTGTTTTATAACCATAAATCCCAGAACATTTGTTGAACATAAGAGTACTGTGTTGCAACGTATGCGTGTCATTAGTTTCCTTGTCGTATCTACACAGTTCTTACGTGTTTACAAATTCACAGACGTCATTACTGGCGTTCCGAAACACCATTTCCGAGCTACCCGTTCAGTATTTATATTGGTACAACTAGGGTGGGACTTCCCTGGCAGTGGTTGTGTGCACGCAGCCATGTTAGAGCATTCAGAGAAGGAGGGCTGACTCTTCACACTCGGTCCTATCAGGATGAGATAACTGATAATTTTATTTCAAATAGATATGATTTATGTATATTCTAATTTACTCTTTCGGCAAATTACTTTTCTCGTTATATTTAGATTCTTGCATTAGTGCGATGGCTTCCTACTGATTATGTTGGATAATATAGATTGGTCTAAAAAGGATTCGTTTTGAAATTTTAAAGTACACTTTGTCGCTAAAACGTAAAAGAAAAAATGATTGAAAGATGGAACGCAAATTCTCCTGATATTCCCATTGTTTTTGAAATAAATGAAACAGCAAATTGGATTAAAAGAAATAAATTTACTAGAGTAATTAAATTACATGTTATCTAAGTGTTTTATAGGTTGGATTACAATTTCCAGATGAACTTTTGGGTATATCGATTGTTATATGTCGGCAGTTAAATTCTATTGTTACTGATTGTCTGTGTGTTATTCTTGGAGATAGTTCGTTTGCAAGGTGAGTGGGTTTTTATTTATTTATTTACTTAAACACATAAACATCGGCACAAGGAGGTACCAACTAGATATGCGCTACCTAAAACATTCGATTTGTGTGAGGACTGGAATTTCCCGGGTGCATAAACGGAATCCGGTGGTTTTCTTAGGGGGCCACACCCCGAGCCTTCGACCTGAAGGTCTGATCTACAAGGCAGTGGAGCAACATCGGGAGATGCAGTCCCATGATAGCTGGTTCATATGCCATTCATTCCTTCAGGATACTGTAGTCCGTGTTCACCATTAGTTTGTAACGAGGGTTTCTCAACTTCACTATGTGGACTTTCCCTATCCACCGACCCGGTTAAAGCTTCGGACATTCGATTTTCTTCCTCTCAATTTCGTAATCAACACCCGTGGTGTGAGAAGGTACTGAGCGGGACTTCTCTGGCAGTGGTGGATTCACTTCTATCTTCCTTTACAACCTCAGTTTTAATGTTACCTTATACTCTTTATTCCGTGAATATATTTCTTTGTGTATTGTATTATCTATGCTTAATGTTTTTACTACCATTTATACTGTTACTGTTACTTCTATGACCCTGTAATTAATTTGTATTAATTTATCACACTTCAGTTGTTGTGTTGATGAAATAGCTGGTCAACATATGAAAATTGATGCATTAATTCATTATGGTCGAGCATGTTTATCTATAACAACTGGTTGTTTACCTATTTATTATGTATTTGGCAAATATTCACCTTATCAACTTAATAATGAAATCCAATCATTTAAACAAATTTCACATCAATTGATACAGAACATTTTTGCCTATTCATCAGAAACTATTACACCGTCAATTCTTCTCATTATGTATGATTTTCGTTTTAAAGATATTGCTCAATATATTTATAATGAATTAATATCAATGGGTAGTAATGGTACAGGTTCATATAATCCTAAATTATTACCAAAATTAATATGGTCTGAGCCATACATTAATACATTAGATAATTCAGTAATAGAAGCCGACAAGAAAGATGAAATGAATAACCATAAAAATCAATGGATTCGTTGTGGACGATTATTAATTCCTTATCAATTTGATTTGGATACTTTAAATAGTTTCGATAATAATAATAATAAACATAGTTGGATGATGTTATATATTGGACATACAAAAGAAAGTGATACAGATTTATATTCAGTTTATCGTATCCTACTTTGTTTACCTGAAATTGATCCATCAAAAACAATTTTATTTGATCCAATTACTTGTGATTTAGATTTAACTGGTTTACAATTGAATAGATTATTAAAAAGAAGAACATATTTAATTGAAAAAGCAAAAGATGCACAATATATTGGGATATTGGTAAGTTGTTAGTTAGTTCTTTTAAAGTTCATCTTTTAATGGTTGATATATGGGCCAATGCTTTTTGGGTCCCCAAATGCCTTCATACGGCCGAGGATAGGGAGAGTCAGCTCTACATCTCGAAATACTCTCACATGGCCACGAGCATACAATCACTGAGAAGAAAGTCGCCTCTGCTTTGTTGTTTACGAAATTGAGAGGACGAAAAGCAAATGTCCGAAGCTTTAACAAGGTTGGTGGACACGGAGAGTCCACCCAGGGGAGTTGGAAAACCCTCATTCCAAGCCACTGGTACACATGGGCTCCAGTATCCTGGAGGAACCAATGGAGTATGGACCTATTGTTGGTCACCGGCTACCATATGACTGCATCTCCTGATGTTGCTCCACTGCCTTGTGGATTAGTCGTTTAGATCAAAGGCTCGGGGTGTGGCTCCCTAAGAAAGCTAACTGCTTCGGTTTGAGCACCTTGGCAGTATCACAGCTCACACTCAAATCAAGTGACTTGTGTGGTGCATATGTATTTGGTGCCCCTTTGTACCAATAATGATGTAATCAGATAAATTTAGAAAAAAAACTACTGAGTGAAGGTAGTAGATTAAACTTTCATGTCAGAGGCCATATACACAATTGTATGACAGAATTTCAAGAGGTGGATCAATAGCCGAAATCATTGTACAATAATCATTGAAGTACCTTCAAGATAAAGAATTATTTTATGCATGTTAGTAGTTCGTTTTTTTTACAAAAGATACTTGTATCCTTTGATGTTCTCTTAAATTGTGTTCTTTTTTCCCTTTCTCACCCTCTCCCCAAAAAAGGTTTGTACATTATCTATTAAACATTATCAACATATTATTGATCGTTTAAAATTATTATTAAAAAATGCAAAACGTTCATGTATCACATTAATTGTTGGTCGATTAAATCCAGAAAAATTAGCTAATTTACCTGAATTACAATTATTAATTATAATAGCTTGTCCTGAGACAAGTTTATTAGATTCATATAATTTTCATATTCCTGTTATAACACCATATGAAATGGAATGTGCTTTACATTCATGTTATATAAATGATTATTCATTAAATGATGAACGTACATGGACAGCTGAGAAATTTTGCATAGATTTTCATGATTTATTACCAGGTAAGTTGAATATTGTTTGTTTGTTTGTTTACTTTCTCACAAGTTATTTGCGTACTCATATGCTAAATATATGTATTTTATTTAAACGTATAACGCAGTTGTTAGGAAACGGGTACTAGGTAAGGATGGCAAATCGATTGATGAAGTGGTGAAACTTCATCAGTTGAGATGGCTGGGACACGTGTTACGTATGCCCAACGACCGACTGCCTCGACGTGCGATGTTCAGGGGTATAGGAGTAGGTTGGAAGAAAGTTAAGGGTGGTCAGACCAAAACATGGCACAAGTCCATGAAGTCACTGACAAGTGGACTGAGTCATGTTGGTAGGTGTAGACTACCTGATTGGGGACCGCGAAATGATAGCAACCGATGGTTAGAGACCCTGAATGACATGGCTCAGAATCGTTTGCAATGTCGCAGGTTCATCCACTCTTTGTGTTCTCCCAAATTTTGATCTCCTTATTCCTCCTTGTCTTTTTTTTCTTCTCAAATTTATTTCACTGTATTATACTCTTTAAATAACATCTCCAAACCCTAATCTTCCTGATTACTGCTTATACTCTTCATACCTCTACCACTATGGGGTTTCAATCGACAACTGCATTTCTGTGCTAATGTGGTATGGCAACTCGAACTGATGTACGTACGTACGAGGTTCTACGTTGTTACTGACTGACTGACTGACTGACTGATTTAAACACATAAACATTGGTACAAGGAGGCACTAAACAGATATGTGCCACACAAGTCACTTGGTTTGTGTGTGATCTCTGATACTGCCCGAGTGCACAAACCGAAACAGGTGGTTATCTTATGGAGGGACATACCCTGAGCCTTTGACTTAGAGGTCTAATCCACAAGATAGTGGAGTGATGTCAGTAGATGCAGTTCCATGGTAGCTAGTAACCAATAATTGGTTCGTATCCCATTGGTTCCATCAAAATCCTGGACGCGGTATGCACCATTGATTTAGAGTGAGAGTTTTCCAACTCCTCTAGGTGGACTCTCCATATCCACCAACTCGGTTAAGGCGTCGGACATTTGCTTTTCGTCCTTTCAATTTCGTAAAAAACAGTAATGCCTCGAGAAGGCGGTGAGTGGGACTTCCCTGTCAATGATTGTACGCACATGGCCATATGAGAGCATCTCTAGAGTGAGAGCTCTTTCTACTCTCGGCCATACCAGGGCATTTGGGAGCCATATGCTAAGTCTCAAATTTATTTGATTAACAAGTGATAATTTATGTTTAGGATACTACACTTTGTGGTGATGTTATAGTTATACCTATTTGGAACTTGTTTAAACAATATCCTGCATTCTAAATCCACTTAGTGTTGTTTACTTGTATCTTCTCATTGTTATTTAAGACTTCAATTGATCAGTCTCTTGTTGGATCCAAGAATCCTGGATTCCACTGATAGCCACTATCCGTCTCTGCTTAGAATGCTTGTGAATTAAGGCAATACGCATAGTATGCACATATACCAATAACAGACTGATCAGTTGAAGTCCTAAATTACAATGGGAAGATTCAAGCAAACAATACCAAGTGAAATTAAACTTCACCACATTGCACAAGCAAGTTGCTATCCGAACTCAGTAGGTAAGTCGGTAAAGCGATGGCGTTTTTAATTGAACGGTCCTGTGTTTGAGTCCCGCCCCCAAATGCCCTGGTAGGGCCGAGAGTGGGGAGAGTCCGCTCTCCCTCTCGAAATACTCTCACACGGCCACGCGTATACAGCCTCTACCAGGGAAGTCCTACTCATTGCCTTCTCGTGGTGGGGGTGTTGTTTACGAAAATGAGAGGACGAAAAGCGAATGTCGGGTGCTTTAACCGGATCCCAAACCAATGGTGCACATGGGCTCCAGTATCCTGCGGAACAATCTGCGAGGATGATGAGATGCCAATCACTAACATCCATCGACGTCTTGGACGATGGGCAGAATTTTTCGAAGGGCAGTTCAACTGGCCTGCTGCTCCGGCAACATCGGTCAGACTGTCCTGCCCTCCATGGCCGGTGATGACTGATCCACCAAATGAGGCGGCAGTCCGCAAGGAACTCCAACTCTTGAAGCGTTACAAATCACCTGGCCCAGATGACTTACCTCCGGCTCTTTTTAAAGATGGTGGTGACTTTTTGACTAAGGAATTGACGACGTTGTTTACAAAGGTTTGGGAACTAGAGAGTGTACCAACGTCATGGAATGAGTCGATAGTTGTCCCTATCTTTAAAAAGGGTTCACGTCGTTCTTGTAACAACTATCGGGGGATAAGTCTACTTCCGATTGCGTCCAAGCTATTGGCTTCCGTCATACTTCGTAGGTTGTTCTCTTTTTTTTCACGCTCCTTACCTTTTTTTTCTTTCTCTTCGAATTCTCATTGTTTTGTGTGGCGCATATATGTTGGGGCTCTCTTGTACCAATATTTATGTTTTCAAATAAATATATATGTTTGAGTCCCAGGGTGAGCATCAACTATGAGATGCAGGTACATCCAGCTGTCGGGTCCAAAATAGGACGAAACGCGCATCTTGAATTACACTGTTAGCCACTATCCATCTATGCCTGTAAAGCTTGTGACCTAAAGCAATATCGAGGTACTCCGTATACGATGCACATATGCCAACAAGAGACTGATTAATTATAATCCTAAATAACAATGGGAAGATAGAAGTAAAACAACAGAAAGTGAATACCTTACATTGTTAAATTTGTTGTTCATCATGTACAGTAGAACTAAGACATTATCATCGAAATAGCCCAATGGTTAATATCTTAAGCAACGAAGCTTCTTGATATAGGTTCATATTCTACTGAGAGAATCAATCCCCTCAAAATTATAGATACGCTTTGTTGAAGAGTGGTAATTAGCACGAAACCTAGAACAAACAAGGTTTCCTATTGACTACTTCCAACCGCCTAATATCTAAGCATAATGTACGTGATGTCAAGTCACTTTGATCAGTGGACACGTTTAAACTTAAGTAATTTGGCCAACATTAATTACTTCTCACTGATCAATTAATTGTAACTTATTCAGTGCATACTTTTTCTTTCATCTTTCAATGTATATGAAAATGTTAGAAATAATTTTTAATTTTCTTTAGGTGGTCAAGCTTATATACCTGTGGAGAATGTTATTCCACAAATAACTGAATCATTCGCCATGGTTTCATTAATTGATGGACATAGTCGTTTTATTCCAGAAAATAAACTTCATCCTGAAGATAATTCTCAATCTTTAATTGTTCAATCATCAGGTGAATTAATTGACTATAATCAATGGAATTTATACGCTAATCGAGTTAATCGAACATGGTATGGTTTAGATCCGAAAATTGGTCAAACACCTATAGCACAAATAAAAGATGGTCGTGTTGGTTTACCAACACAATATACAGATGAAAAGAATGTTGAATGATCCGATTCATTATTATTATTATTATTATTATACCCTTTGATCTACTGATCTATGGACAGTTTGACTTTGTACATAAAATTATGATATTTGGAATGTTTATTATGTTGAGATGATTTACTGAAATATTTATTTTGTTTGCTTCATGTTAGATAAGTTCTTTGATGGGTGGAGGGTGGGGCTAATTTTTAAAGCAAAATAATATTAGCTCGAGAGAACTATTCAGTGTATTAGGGAATGATGGCAAATTAGTTGATAAGGTTGTAAATCTACGTTGAATGAGATGGTCGGGTCACGTGTTGCATATGCCTGAATACCGATTACCACAACTCGCAATGCTGACTAGTGTTGGGGTTGGGGTTGGAAGAAAGTTTGATGTGGCCAAACTAAGATGTGACATCAGTGCTTGAAGTCACTAACTTCTAGTCTTAACCATGTTGGTAGATACAGACTACTTGGTTGGTGTCCTCATGATTATCCTAATCAATGGTTGGAGACTTGGTGACATGGGTCAGAACGACGTCGGTGTATACACTCTTTGTCTTCCCTTAAACTGTGAGATTAAAATCGCTTCATATCTTTCTTTCTACGAACTAATTCTTTCTTCCTGTACTATATCCTTATTACAATCTTTCTTTTATATATTACCACCATTGAATTAACTACTTTTATGGATCCGGTGTTCATCTTGTTGTGCTAATGAGGTGTGACAACTTAGATGGATGTATAAATGTGCCTGGTCCTGCGTTGTAGCTATGCAATACTGGACAGCTAGTCTATATTAGGTATTCCTTAGAAGTGCGCGCACTCATGCAACAATTCACATGGTCGGTTACTTAGCACGGTTCAGGTCTTTTGGCAAACACAGTCCCTTAAGATCATTAAATAGCATTTATGTTTATATGAAACTGTTGTCATTTATTCTCATAATAGGATTCGTATTTCAAGTCTTCGGTGAAGTACTACCTTACTTTCGAAACTACAGTGAAATGTAAGAAATATTCTCAAAGTTCATGTGTTTGGTCCGTTTTTGTGTCTGTTGTTCGTAAATGACAGATAAGATCTATTTATCTACAATAAAAGCGAAACCAGGCTGTGTAATCCTGTGCCACGTTTGTTACTATCGTGATAGGTTTAAAGGATCGGCTTCTTGGTTTATGAAACTAGATCGTTCTTAGCTAAAAACGTTCGACGATTTTGTGTTCTTTCAACGTTACTTCAAAAGAATATCTCACATCATACTAGTAATACTAAGGTTCACGAATATGTTTACGGAATCAGTGATAACAACTTATTTTTTTTAATACAACTTTCGAACTTCAGCTTCTCTACCTTGGATATACTTTACATCTAACACACCATGTAAATACTTGATCGTCACACAAATAGTAGTTTTCAGTGAAATACAATTTATATTCACTTATATTGAAATGAACCATAAAATTCTAGTTTTAAATTGTACTCTCAATTATAAGTGTTATCATAGTCATACAAATTCTTTAACTCTACAGCTTACGATAGATTGATTATTTGATTGAGTTAAATTTTAGAGATGGTTCCCAAAATTTGTCTTGCGGATTACCAACCACTTGGTTTAAAATTGGATTATGAACTAGTGTTAAGGATTAATAGTCAAGATACGAAATTAGGGTTTTTTTAAATCACAAACTGATATGCATAGTGCAAGAAACTGATGTAGGTGTAAAGATGACCATTTCTGTTCAGTGCTTAATGAAAGTGCAATATCCTATGCATTTAGTGTGTTAGTGCTACATATAAGAGTGTAACTGTTACTTGGAGTTTCATTTCAGTCATGCAGAGTTGAATATATATATATGTCTTCTATGAATATGACAGTGTAGAGCACATATATACCAGAAGTTTCATGGAAGACGTGGGTAAATTCGATCATGGAGTTAAAAATTAAGAAATCATTGGGTAATAATGGCTGTCCTTATTTGTTTGAAAGTTTTACATCAAGACGTCAAGCGTTAGACAACTTTTTTGTCGTAATATGGAACTTTTCGCTAATGCGGGTTTACAAATAGGAACTAGGACTCACGGCGGTTCGGTTTTGTATGCACGCTATTTAGGAAGAGACAGATTTCCAGAGCCTTCTATTCTCAGTGGTTATCTAACTAAAATCATTTCATCATTTAAACTGTGAAATACAAGTTAGATCGCCATTGAAGATCTGGATACACATATTTGGATGAAACGGATGCCCAATACCAGCGGATTTTTAATAGTAGTTTAACTTAGATCGGCCTATGATTTGAATAAAACTCAACAGTATCTACAACGTCTTACTTACAAATTGTAGTACGATCACTGTGTAGTGAACAGAACACGGCTGGGGACAATCGAATGTATTTGACACAAAATTACAGGACTCGTTAGTAAAACTTAACAATCAAATAGTAAATACCTAATCTGCAAAATGTCCATCAGTTGTCTCATAATGACTCAGGTTTCATTGTTCTTGCATTTTCATACAACTCACATCCTGTTTCCATTCTTTACTGTTCGATCCTCTTATCTCTCTGCTGCCAGACCTTCTGTTCACGACTAACATCATCTACTATTTATGTCAATATAAGTAGCACACACCGCAACTGTACTAAGTTGTTTAATACATTGGTACTCCTATTTTGGTAATCACTAGTTAATATTGATTGGCAGACAATCATGAATCTATTTTTTATTTCTCATCATTAGTAATGTCTATTTTCAATCTTAATGCTCTTACTCATGTTCGAATTCATTTCCTTCTGTTAAGAATTAGATTAGCCAACTGGGAAGGATTGTCCAGGACAGAGTTGAATAGAGAATACTGATGACCGACCTATGCTTCTCCATGAAGGGTAACAGCCGTAAGTAGCTACACAGTAATATATTGGTTAGTAATTAATAGCCAATAAGTGTTAAGATAAGAATTGATTAGTAAATGACGGATTGTAGGTAAGTGTTAGATTAGAAAATAACCACCTTATGGTTTTCTACTATAATGTACTATATATCTTTCTCATAAGTGAATTTCATATATGTAAACGGGGAACAATCAACAGGCTTCTCCAACACGTATTAATAACCAATGAAAATCAAAGTCAAATTCTACAACGATATCCTTTTACAAACTATATGAAATATACATGTTCGTCTTTGGGGAAGGGGGTAAAGTACTCATTTACTTACCCTCACCACACCCCCTTCACCCCTATCCATGAGTACTACTATATCCATAACATGGAATGATTTGAATTATCGATCCATGTGTACTTTGATTGAAATCAGTAGTGTATAGGATAGAGTAAATGATTGCATATAACAGTGTAATGACAATGTCTTATTCATATTCTAATTATCATAAGATTATAATCAATTTTATTTCTTACATAATCATCCAACATTTTGTTTAAAACGTATCTTATTCAATGTTCACTGAAGAAGAAATCATTTCTTATTCTTATTTACCATTATGGGCATGGTGTTATTTATGTATAACTGGTATAATATTTCTTTGTACATTATGTACATTATGTTATTTACAAAAATGGTTATGCTTTAAAATAATACTGAAAAAACGTTGGTGTGTTAACAATTCAATTGGTAAGTCTCATTATAGATGAATATGAATTCAATTGATGTTGTTTTATTTGTATCTTTCTAACGTTGTAATTGATCAGTCTCTTGTTGATATATATGCGAATGGTCTCGAGATTTCCTTAGGTTACAAACATTCTAAGCAAAGATGTATAGTGTCTAACAGTGGAATCTAGGATGTACGTTTTGTTCTATTTGAGACTTGTCAGCTGTATGTACCTGCATTTCAGAGTTGATGTTCACTCTGGAACTCGAACCCGGCACCGTTCGCTTAAAAATGCCATCGCTTTATCCACTTACCTACTGAGTCTAGATAGCCAATAGCTTATATAGTGATGTGAAGTTGAATTCATTGTTGTATTGGTTGTTTAAATCTTCTCATTGATGTTTAGGACTGCAATTGGTAATTGGTTTATACTCCATTGGTTCCCTCAGGATCCTGGAGTACATGTGCACCATTGGTTTGGAATGATGGGTTTCCAACTCCCTTAGGTGGATCTTCCATATTCACCAACTTGGTTAAAGCACCAAACATTCGCTTTTCGTCCTCTCAATTTCGTAAACAACAGTAATGCCTCGAGAAAGCAATGATAAGGACTTCTTACGCAGTAGCTGTATACGCGTATACGTATGAGAGTATTTGGAGAGGGAGAGTTGACTCTCCTCACTCTCAGCCGTACCAGGGCGATAGTCAAATCACTTAATGTTTTAATTTTTTCAGTATATTTCAAGTACCTTATGAAGACTCGTATCATATGTAGATTACCGGTTATCAAATTAAGTTTCTAACCAAGTTCTCATTGCATATATCTATTTATATCCATTATTAAATTCTCCTGGAATATACTAATCATTTCACAAATTTAATAAAAGTAATCATACTACTTATAGTAGACTTAATTTAAATTCAATTTAATAAAACTTGGCGACGTCATTTCTTCTAATGAATTTGAAGCAATTCAATGATCTTTCTTAAGTTATGAGATGAACATTAATTCATATGTTACTTTAAGTGTTATTATATTAATGAGATGGAATATATAAGATTGACTATATAGTTTACATAGAATAGATGAAATATGGTTAACTGTGAAGTCAGTCAGTCAGCTAAAACATAGGACCAGGCACATTTATACATCCGTCCAAATTGCCATACCGCATTGGCACAACAAGATGAACACCGGATCCATAAAATTAGTTAATTCAATGGTGGTAATATATTAAAAAAAGATTGTGTGTAAGGCTATAGTACAGGAAGAAAGAATTGGTTCGTAGAAGGAAAGATATGAAGCGATTTTAATTTCACAGTTTAAAGGAAGATAGAGAGTGTATACACCTACGCCATTGTGACCGATTCTGAGTCATATACCACAGTCTCCAACCATTGATTACGATAGTCACATGAACCCCAATCAAGTAGTCTGCATCTACTAACATGGTTAAGACTAGAAGTTAGTGACTTCAAGTATTGATGTCACGTCTTGGTTTGGCCACATCAAACTTTCTTCCAACCCTAAACCCAACACTAGTCAGCATTGCGCGTTGTGGTAATCGGTATTCAGGCATATGCAACACGTGACCCGAGCATCTCAGTTAACGTAGATTTACAACCTCATTAACTGATTTATCATCATTCCCTAATACCCTTTGTCTAACCTCACTATTACTTACCCGGTGATCCCAGCATATGCCAGCAATATTTCTAAGACATCTGTGGTCAAATACTGTTAGCTTCCGAGTATCTCCTAATCTTAATGGCCACGTTTCGCAGCCGTAAAGTAGAACAGAACGAACTGCCGCACTATATGTGAAATTCATGACGAATGTTTCATTCAATATGAGGCTTGTCAGCTGAACGTAATTGGATCCTAGAGATGAAGTTCTCTTCGATATTAAAAACCAGTACGCACCACGAAAAACGTCGATATATTATTATTCACTGTGTTACTGACTTCATAAATAACATGAACTGTGGAATGCAGATGAACTCAGCCAACCATTCCAAAACAAGTTAAAGCGCTAACCAAATTCCATTTTCTAAGTGTAAACTTGTTTCATATTGGCTATATCTAGGCTTTGAATAGAGAATATACATACACCAACTAAGAGTGATCAATTTATTGTATTTTATCTTAACACATAGATATTGGTTCAAGAAAGCGCCAAATAGATATGCGCCACACAAATCTCATTCGACATTTGTGACGGCTGTGATACTGCTCGGGTGCCCAAACCGATCCATGTGGTTTTCTTAGGGGGCCACAGCCCGAGCCTTTGACCTGAAGATCTGACCCACAAGGTACTGGAGCATCGTAAGGAGATACAGTCCCATGGTAGCTGGTAACTGACAATTGGTTCATTCTCCATTTGTTCCTTCAGGATACTGGAGCCCATGTACACCATTGGTTTGGAATCCTGTTAAAGCTTCGGACATTCACTTTTCGTCCTCTCATTTTCGTGAACAACACCCCCGCCACGAGAAGGCAATGAGTAGGACTTCCCTGGCAGAGGCTATATACGCGTAGCCATGTGAGAGCATTTGGAGTGGGAGAGCGGACTCTCCCCACTCTCGGCCGTACCAGGGCATTTGGAGGCTAGTGATCAAAAGTCAATCGAAATATCCATAATTAGATAAACTAAATCTTTACAAATTCAATTATGACTATTTAGTTATACGAAGAAATCAGGTAGAGTTGAAGACATTGAAGAAATACATGGATTCGAAAACAAACTATGTAACTGTAATTAAATTGGTGAACAATCAACAGTAAATCAAACCGATTTTATAGGCGGCAACATTATAATTTATGAATGAACCAATCAGATTTAAGCTAATAGGTCTTGGTTTATGGCTCGAAATCCATTCATCATTCTTTTGTTAAAATAGAGATTTAGCATTATAGCTAATGTCAGTTCGTGATGAAACACCTTAGATCTAATTCCTAATCTTAATCATCAATTGTAAATCATAATTCTAATTCCTCACACAGATTTGTGATCTTTATCTAGTTCTAGTGAGTGGTTGAACATTCTCAAGATCACTTGAGCTTCGTTCAAAGGTCATCCATAAATTATAGTCTCATTATGGTTTATTCATTTGAGCTATAAAGTAGGTTTAAATGTTTCAATAGTATGATACTAAGAATAGCTGAAATAAAAATCTAACGTCAATCCATAAAGATATTGACTATTGAATTAGGTTATGTTGTTAGGTTCACATTATCTGCTATAGTAGTAATTTTAATAATTGAAATTCATAAGTCAATTGAAGTGATACAACTATGGAAAACCTAGAAGCACTGGACAGCCGTTTCATCCTAGTATAGGACTATTCAGTAGTGCAAATCCACGATCCCGCATCACGGCACTCAAACCCAGGACCCATAGGTCTCGTGCGCGAACGCTTAACCTTTAAACCACTCAGCTTGCCTGCATTCAACCGTGTTAATGTCTAAGTTCAACCAATCCACGAAATTGAGCCACCATCCACCATTGTCTTCAGTGAGTTACCATCTCACAACAAACACGGTTGAACTCTACTGTTCGCTGCTTCTCACTAGAACTCTAGGAAATACGTGTTGAAGCTAGTCACTAGTGAGCATAGATTGATTAATATTCGAAGGTGTTTTTTGTGGATATTATAATAATTCAATAGTTGAAATTCACGATTTAAATTGAAACTAGACCACTATGGAAAACTTGGAAGTACTAGACGACCGTTACATCCTAGTATCGGACCCCTCTGCAGTGTGCATCCACGATCCCGCTGCATGAGTTTCGAATTCAGGACTTATTAGTCTCATGCGCGAGCGTTAAACCTTAAATTCATTTATTCTATCTTAAAATACTGTATTCATAACTAAATTTAAATAATACTAAGGAAACAAACTAAAATATTTTTAATATAATGAGTATCATAATAGGTATGAACATGTCAGTATTGGGCCACTTTTAATCAAAGTCATCCTGTATAACACATCACTGTACTTACTTACCTACTCCTGTAACTCCTCGTGAAGGAGCGTAGGCCACTCACCAGCATTCTCCTGAGCAATCCTTTCCAGCTCTTTCAAGTTGTTGTTATTCATTCTTTCCATATCTACTTCCAATTCTCGACGCAGAGTGTTCTTCGGCCTTTCACTTTAGCGTTTCCCTTTAGGATTATAAGTTAGGGCTTGCCTAGTGATGAAGTTTGATGATTTCCGTAATACTGTATTTATTTATGTATATAAAAAATTTATAATTTGTGATATGAAGTTGTGGGGTTGAAACTGAATGTGCTACGTGCTATCCGCATAACAGCGATGCTGCCTTCCCACAATGAGGGTTGGAGTTAGAAAAAGTCCACTCTAAAAATGCACAACTCACCTTATCTCACCGATATCCGTCTCCGAAAATAAGGTCTCAACAAGTATGGAGATAACACAAAAATTACTCACAAAATGGTCGTGTGTGACCGAATTAAACCAGTTGTCCCTTGAGCACTGCACTCACGCTCTCAGGTCGCTAAGACCATCCCTAAACCAATTTCGTTTCCAGGTACTTCTAGAAAAACCGTTTCACAGTGTGGGCAACCGGGAAATGAAAACCGCCCTCATACGTCTAACAGCACTGCAAAACCACTGTATTCATAATCAACCTCCCACTTCAATTTCCATTATTCCTTCTACATCGAATTTTAACACTAAACTTCCTCATTTGGCTTTCACCTTAAGTGTTACCATAGCCAACGATATATATATATATATATATATATATATATATATATATATATTTCTTAGCCAATAGTATGCATTTGTCCTACAGGTAATCTCTGTCATCGAGTAACCTTCTCATTTGGCTACGACGAGACCATAATTTATGAACGAACCAATCAGATTTAGAATAATAGATTTTGAATTTTGGAGCGAAATTCAAATATCTATTTGGCTAAATAGCATTCTGGCAAATTAACTGATGTCGGTTTACGATGAAAACCCTGAATCCAATTCCTAATCTTAAACATCAACTGTCAATCATAATTCTAATTTCTTACACACTGGTTTAGAACTCTCATTTAATCCTATTTAATAGGTGGACATTTTCATGGTCAGTTTAGTGACACTCAAAGGTCATTCAACAACAACGATAGTCTCATTGTAAAATGGAAAATGTTTCACTATGGACTTATATGGACATTGGTTAATAACAAAAAGATCATATTTGAATGTCACATGATTAATACACATGGTTGACTGTTCAATATCAATATTCTTAATCAGTTAAACAAATATATTCTATCAGAATGGGTTTTGTGGAGATTTCTAGAAATTTCACTGATTGAAATCATGAGTCAATTGAAGCTAGACCACCATGGAAAACCTGGAAGCACTGAACGGACGTTTCGTCCTAGTATGGGACTCCTCAGCAGTGCGCATTCATGATCCCGCCCCCCGTGAGATTCGAACCCAAGACCTATAAGTCCAATTATGAAGTGTTGAAAATGAAATCACTTGATTATTAGAGGCTTTATTGTATACTTTAGATATATTCAGTATTATACTTTGGTAAGGGCAGTATTAGTAAATCAGACATTTAGGTTGATTAATTTTCATTTATTACAAACTATGATTGATCAGTGAGTACAAATTTAATGGTTGTAATCATGAGTTGATTTACGCAAGACCACCATGGAAAACCTGTGTGCACTAGACGGTCTTTTCGCCCTAGTATAGGACTCCTCAGCAGTGCTCACTCATGATCGCGCTCACGAGCGCACGTTTAACTCCTAGATCACTGATCTGACATCTAACTGTGTTAATCTCTAACTTCAACCATTCCACGAAATCGCGCGACCATCTTCCATAGATATCTCTCTCTACCTGACACGGATTATCTCCAGTGATCACTGCTCCTCACTAGATCTCCGAGAATTCTCTCACGAAGCTAGTCACTAGGGAGCACATGGTAATTAACAGTATGGTATTGTGGAGATCATTATATTTTTGATTGAGATCATGAGTTGAATAATGTTATACCACCATTGAAAACCTGGAAGCACTGGATGGCCATTTCGTCCTATTGTGGGACTCCTCAGCAGTGAGCATCCATGATCCCGCCTCACGAGATTCTAACCTGCGACTTTCGGCATCGCAAGCGGACGTTTAGTCCCTAGATTACTGAGTCTTCATCCAACAATATTAATGTCTAACTTTAACCAATCCACGAAATTGAGTCTCCGCACTATGAAGTGTGCGTGTCGTTGGAGCTAAAAACACACATCATTGTTACATTCTATTCAGTAGATAAACTGAAATGAAAATGATACTTTTTTCTGTTTTTTTTTAGAAAGTTCATTTAGTACTATGTGCCAATGAATGAAATTTTTAGTGAACAAGACATTTCAATCATAAGTATTAGGTCGGTCATTTAATAGTGTAAAAAATCGATATTTTCTTTTTAAGTCACTGCATAAATAAGGTTTATATAGATATACAGAGATGTATGCTATTGAATGAAATGATTGGTAAATGATATATATTATTGGTTATCAGATGATGGAGAAGATTTGTAACTCAGGTAGATCATTTTTATGAAGTTTTTTCAATTGAGCTTAGATGGTTTGGTCGTGGAGCTTTCATTGTTCTTCTGAATGACATCAATGGATGTTGAGTATCTTGCGTAGACAGCTATTTATAAATACTTGTACTTTCTTGATGGTGGTTGTTGTAGTTCTCCAAGTTTCAGCTCCATACAGTAGAACTGCCTTGACGTTCGTATTGAAGATTCTCACTTTGATATTGGTTGAAAATTGTTTTGAGTTCCATATGTTCTTCAATTGTAGGAATGCGACCCTTGCTTTGCCGATCCTCGCCTTTACGTCTGCATCTGAACCTCCTTGTTCATCGATGATGCTTCCCAGGTATGTGAAGGACTCTACATCTTCCATAGTTTCGCCATCAAGTGTGATTGGATTGCTGTTCTCCGCTTTGAATTTGACGACCTTAGTTTTCCCTTTGTGTATGCTGAGGCCTACTGATGCAGAGACTGCTGCTACACTGGCTGTCTTCATCTGCATCTGTTCGTGTGTACGTGATAGGAGGGCTAGGTCATCTGCGAAGTCCAAATCGTCTAATTGGTTCTGAGCTGTCCATTGTATTCCGTGTTTTCCTTCAGATGTTGAGGTCTTCATAATCCAGTCGACCACCAGAAGAAAGAGGAAGGGAGAGAGTAAACAGCCTTGTCTGACCCCGGTCCTTACTTGGAATGCATCTGTCAGCTGTCCTCCATGCACTACTTTGCACTGTAGTCCGTCGTATGAGTTCCGGATAATACTGACAATCTTCTCAGGAACTCCGTAGTGTCGAAGAAGTTTCCATAATGTCCTCCTATCTACACTGTCGAATGCCTTTTCATAATCAATGTTGATGTATAGTGATGAGTTCCACTCAACTGATTGTTCGACGATGATCCGTAGTGTTGCAATTTGGTCTGCGCACGACCGATCCTTACGGAATCCAGCTTGTTGATCTCGAAGTTGGGCGTCTACTGCATCCTTCATCCGGTTCAGCAACACTCTGTTGAAGATTTTCCTTGGTATTGACAGTAGTGTAATGCCTCTGTAGTTTTCACATTACAAAACAGATATAGCCAAATCAATGCTTTCAGTAGTTATTTTGTACCTAGCAAACCCACAGCAGTTGAAATACGGAATAACAGTTTCTTGTCAAGCCGTTCAAAGTCGTTGAAACAAAACGATGAAGGATTTCGAAAGCCGAACTAATGAGCTGTTCTATATTTGACAAATAAATAGTGATCACACTATATCTTAATTAAATGAATACAATTAGTACCAAGGACAATGGAATAGAATTATATTTCTGGTTATTGTTTTTTTAGCGAGTTAGTTTTCTACGGGATAAGGTCGCTAATCCCATGCCCAACCCTTCCCCTTTATCCGGTCTTGAGACCGGCAGTATCCCAAGAGGGTCTCTAGGCGGAGTTAATAGAATAGTATACTGATTACTGTTACTAGTTAGTAATTACATTTAACATGACATATAACTCATTCACCTCTGTTACGTGACCAACATACATATCATAAATAAACTTTTACACAATATAATCAATTCAATAACAATAATCAATATTCATTGGATTATTTCATTTTAGATACGGGTACTGACTTCAGTGAATATACCGATAGCAACCATAGTATTACGTAATCATTGTAAATCCATTATGATAAACAAAAGTATCTTTTCTTATTGTAAAGATCATTGAATCTTTTTCAATGAATGAAGCATTTTCAACTAAATATTTGTATGATATTATTGATTGTTTTCTTCTTTTTGATCAAGAACTGTGTTATAACTATCTGTGTATGCTCACTGCCGAGGAGTCTCATATTAGGACGAAACAGCCGTCCAGTGCTTCGTTTTCCATGATGGTCTAGCTTCAATTGATTCATGATTTCAACCAGTGAAATATCTGTGTTAGAGTTGATAAAGTCGGCCAGACCATAATTTATGGACGAACCAATCCGATATAAGATAACGAGTCACGAATTTGGGCGCGGGATTCATCCATCCATTTGGCTAAATAGAATTTTGGCATTATAAAGCTGATGTCAGTTCGTGATGCAACACCCTAAATCTAATTTTTAACCTTAACCATCAACTGTAATTGGGAATTCTAACTGCTTTATAACCTTCATTTAATCCTAATTAGAAGTTGTTCACTCTCAAGGTTACTTGAGCGTCGCTCAAAGGTCGTCCATAAATTATAGTCTCACCACAAAGTCTTTAGTATATGTTATAACTTGTCACTCTATCAATATGTGACGTTATGATGATATTCGCAATTAAAGAACAGTGATTTATTGATCGGATCAATGATGTGTAAACTTGTACGAACAGTCTAAAGTTCATATCGGTCCTGCTTCCTATCTAACCCTATCTGAATGTTGAGTTTGGAACACAAATCTCAACCTTCACGATATGAATCATGAATTTTAAACATATTGGGTTTATATACAAACCGGACAGACTATCATCGCACCATAAAATAGAAAATAAGATTTGTACAATTTCTAGCCAAAAGTAGCCTTGAATGTAAGAAGCCGTTACAAATAAATTGGGATTATCTCAAGGACAGTAAATTGTATGATAAAATTCCATGGGTTGAAATAATAGGAGGAACATGAATGTGTATGGTTTAGTGACTTAACAATTATACAATAAAAATATGAGTATAGTATTAGTCCAGAAGTAGATCTCAACAGTTACCATTCATTATGCTTATCGGGATATAACAGAGTATTATTTATTTAAACCGAAGCAGGTGGTTTTCTTAGGAGGCCACACATAGAGCCTTTGACCCAAAGGTGTGATCCACAAGGCAGTGGAGCAACGTTAGGAGATGCAGTCACATGGTAGCCAGTGACCAACGATTGGTTCATAAGGCATCTGCTCCTTCAAGATCCTAAAGTCCATGTGCACCATTGGTTTTGAATGAGGGTTTTCCAACTCTCCTAGATGTACTCTGTGTCCACCAACCTGGTTAAAGCGTCGGCCATTCGCTTTTCGTCCATGTTGTAAACAATACCCGTGATGCAAGAACGCAGTGAGTAGGATTCTTCTGACAGGGGTTGTATGTGAGAGCATTTCGAGGAGAGTTGACTCTCTCCATTCTCAGCCGTACCAGGGCATATGGGGGCCATATAACAGAGTGTTGTTAAATGTATAAATGTAATTGGATAGACAACAATCAAAGTTGATACAAGACTCAACCAAGGAAAGACGACACTGGGCAGCCATTCACTCCCTCTCACTTCATGGCTGTGAAACCTGGTCTTTGAAAGTAGACAATAGTCGTAATTCCTACATGTTTGATGAATCATATAATCGAGATGTTACCAGCATATGATGGAAAATCCAAATGAATCAATACTATACGGAAGACCTTAAGCGATTTAAAGGATGACCTAGGAATTGGTCAATCGAAGATATCAACTATTTAGACTAGATATCATAGTTTTGTATGGAAGTAAAATCCTACAACTTTTAAAGCCTAACTTCTAACCTTCAAACACTAAAACTCTTAAATATAAAAATCCTAACCCAAAACTTCACGAGAAAATCATCATTCTGAAGATTAAAATTGAAGCCAAGTACAACTCTGTGGATTGAACTACAAAACGTACTCATTCTATAACATAGAAGTACTAAACACTGACAGAAAGGTTTCTTGATCAAGCAGGTAAAACCATTTAGTAATTCAGAGAGAAACGACTGATGATTCCATCAGATTACTTATAAGCAATACACAATCTAGAACGATTTATACATGGAGATTTGTAGCTCAGCTGAATGATTTGGATGGAGTTTTTTCTCTCTGAAATTAAAGAACTACACTATCAATATACGTATATTCAGGTTGCCACAATAAAAGACATGGAAAAAGAAACAGATTCCAAGTTAGCCACAAGGATATAATTGGAAAGTATGGGGTAATACTAAATTGTAAATTGAGAATAATCTAATGAATACTTCAAGGTTTACATCCAGGAGTTTATCACTTACAAACATTGTTCAGTATAATATTTAGCCACTTTACATCGACTATTAATCCTATACTGGCTAACAAAGTACATCATAGTGGGAAGTTAATAACTACATGTGATGCATGCTACAATTAATTCAATGAATGAAGATTGAAATCTCGTGATCAAACGATAGCATTTCTACTTTAAGTGAATGGTTCAATCATAAACAAGCCATGTTTCAATAGTATTTATGATCAAATAAGAACAATCTATGATCATCTCCAACATTTAAATGTGTAATTAGACTTCAGATACATGATTCTACCGTAAATTATTTGTCATGAAGACAATGGTTAACAGCTCTGTTTGTAATGATTGTTTTCTAGTAGTTCAACTCGTGAGTCGATTAGAACTAGACCACTATGAAAAACCTGAAATCACTGAACGGCCGTTTCATCCTGTTGTGAGACTCCTCAGCAGTGTGCATTCACGATCCTGCTCGTGTAATTCCAACACAAGACTTTTAGTCAAGCGTGCGAACGCTTAACCTCTAGACCAGTGAGTCAGCTGGCATTCAACAGTGTTAATGTCTAACTTCAACCAATGATAATGCTTCACCTTTCACCATTGTTTACATTGGTCACGGCTTCTAACCGAAACTCCAGGAAATCTATCTTGAGCACATGATGATCATTATCAGAAGGTGGGGGTTTTATAGAGATTGTTTTTATTTCATTAAAACTTACAATTTCCTATAAATTTCAAAATATACTCTCTTTTTTGGTTCATTTACCTTGTTGTTTAAATATGTTAACTAACAGATCATAATATTTAGGGCATTACATGCATTGTATACAAAGAAAAGATCTCATTGTGAAATAGAAATAATACCAAATAAAGAATAATAAAGAAGAAGACTATTCAATAATCAATATGACATTGAATATATATCCATATTGATACAAAGAAGGAGGAGGTGTGTGTGTGTGCGTGGGTGGCACAGAATACAATATATGTTACATAAGTGATTTGATTTATGTGTTTTAGTTGTGATATCACCCTAGGGGGGGGGTGTTTAGATTGAAGTAAAGCATATCATGTTGTTATATAACCTGATATGATAAAAGTATTGGACAGTAGTGCAGTGAAAGAAAAGAAAAGAAAGAAGAGAGAAAGAAAAATACAATATAACATAATTTAGATTAAAATGTACCAAAATAACGTTGACCAAAATGACTTGGTACAACTGGATGAATTTCTGATGTAACAATTCTTAATGCTGGATTACGTGTTAGAACATTGATAAGACCTATGAAACAATAATAATAATAATAATAATAATAATAATAATAATAATAATAATAATAATAATAATAATAATAATAATGAATAAATGAACTTGTTGACATAAATGATAACTGAGAACTTTAAAGAAGAATAATGTACATAAGTGAACAGAGATTATTAATGTGCCCCTAAATACCTTGGAACGGTCGAAAGTGGGGAGAGTTAGCTCTCACTCTCGCAATACCCTCATATGGACACGTGCATACAACCCTTGCCAGGAAAGTCCTACTCACTGCGTTCTTGCATCACGGGTGTTGTTTACGACATTGAGAGCATAAAAAGCAAATGTCTGCAACTTAAATCGCGTTGGTAGACACGAAGAGTCCACTTAGGGGAGTTGGAAAACCCTCATTCAAAACCAATGGTGTACATGGACTCTAAGATCTTGGAGGAGCAGATGGCTTGTGAACCAATCGCTGGTCACTGGCTACCATGTGACTGCATCTTCTAACGTTGCTCCACTGCCTTGTGGATCAGACCTTTGGATCAAAGGCTCTGTGTGTGGCCTCCCAAGAAAACCACCTGTTTCGGTGTGGACACCCGACCAGTATCATAGCCCTCATAAAAATCGGATGATTTATGTGGCGAATATCCATTTGGTACCTCCTCGTACCAATGTTTTTTGTGTTTAAATAAATAAATAAGTGTGCTAGTAGAAGTAGAATATGATTGGTTAGTGAAACGTCGGCAGACAGATAGACATCTCATTAACTATTTGACTTCATTTTCTGGAGTTCTACTCTGAACACATTGAGTATAGGCTGATTGAAATTTTTTTAAAATAAAGTATTCTTTAGTCTTTACTTTAGTTCTTTATATTCAGTTGTGAATAGTGTGTCCTGTTATAATGTGATGTAGTCTGTGTACAATGTAATGATTAAGTGTCTAGTCTAGTGTTAGCATAGATCTTGGTCACTGATCGTATTATCATCTCATAGCAGTAATATAATGTGGCATAAAAAAATAATTCTTTATTGGAATCCGGTTAAAGCGCCGAACATTCGCTTTTCGTCCTCTCATTTTCGTAAACAACACCACCGCCACGAAAGGCAGTGAGTAGGACTTCCCTGACAGAGGCTATATACGCGTGGCCATGTGAGAGCATTTGGAGAGGGAGAGCGGACTCTCCCCACTCTCGGCCGTACCAGGGCATTTGGAGGGTTATGGTATATATAGTAGATAAATACTAACAGTCAATACTAGTGATAATGAATGAACGGAATCTTGCTTTAATATACGTTTTCATAGTTCATAAACTTTGTGTTATACCTGATTTTGTTAATGAATGAGTTTGTTTTCATTCCAAAAGTATCCTAGTCAATACTATAAACTTTCATTAGAAGTCTTCGAAATCTCGGTGTAAATAACTAATATGAGCAATACACTATTAAGTATACTATAACTCATTTACCAAGTACTAGTTTACTTACTTAGCTTTGAGTTGTATTTTGTGTAAGTAAGCTAAGTAATACCATCTGGCTTAATGAAACCGAAGTATATGAAGAGCAGTTCGAAACCTGTGGCTAATAGGAGAGTTCATCATATAAATACGTTTTCTAACGAATTCTAGATTTGCCAGCCACTTTGCTATAGAATGGTAAGAGGATCTCCACATATCAAGAATTGATCTGAGAGGTAGGCCAGGTTTGAGGAAAATAGATTCAAGATGAATTCATAATTGAATAAACAAATCATGTCAAAACGACTTTACATTAAAGAAATATAGAATCGTTTAGGGAACAAAGAATCTATCGTTAAATAAAAGAAAAGAACAACTTTTTTTATATTACAACTTACTTTGTGGTGATACAAATAAAGTAAGCAATATTACATTTTCTATAGGAACATTATAAGTTCTTAAAACATCCAGAGCTTTCAAAACAGTTATTCCAGTACCTAAACGATTACCATAAAATAGAATAGGAGAATAGAAGAAAAATAAACTCAGTTGTTTCCAAGGTTTTAACATTATTTGGAATATCTAAAACAATTAATCCCTTTCTTTCTGTGTTATATCGTTATATGCAATCGTTCTTTCATATATTACTCCCATTGAAGTAACTTCTTCTATGAATTTGGTGTTCATCTTGTTGTGCTAATGAGGTATGGCAACTTGGACCGATGCATACAGATGGCTGATCCTACGTTGTAGGTGACTACTAACTAAATTTCAATAATCCAATGAGAAGACGAAAGTTATCAGAATCATTTGATATATTTGTGCAATACATTTCAAACAATTTGATCACACATAATATACTTGTTAAAAACATTTATATATAAAAAACAAAAGGTCAACTAGGTAGATAAAATTTTCTGATTGAGATCATGAATCGATTGATGTTAGACCACCACTGAAAACCTGGAAGTACTAAACGACAGTTTCGTCCTAGTATCGGACTTCTCAGCAGTGCACATCCATGATCCCGCTCGCGGGATTCGAACACAGGGCCTTCGGTCTCGAGCGCGAACGCAAAAACTACTGGACCACTGAGCCGGCATCCAATGGTGACAGTGTCTAACATCAACCAATCCACGAAATCGCGCGACCATCTTCCATTGTACTGAGGTAGATATCTGCCTCTACCTGACATGGATTAGCTCCATTGGTCACAGCTTCTCATTAGAACTCCGAGAATTCGCTCACGAAGCTAGTCGCTAGTGAGCACATGGTAATTATCAGATTAAAGGTAAGCCGTAACAAAGAAAAATTATTATTATTATTAATAGCTCTGTTCAATATTATATTTTGGTACAATATAAAATTCTCAGATGGTGGAGAAGATTTGTAGCTCAGGTGGATGATTTTGATGGAGTTTTGTTCTCTGAGCTGGATGGTTTGGTCGTGGAGCTTTCATCGTTCTTCTGAACGACATCATCAGAAGAACGATGAAAGCTCCACGACCAAACCATCCAGCTCAGAGAACAAAACTCCATCAAAATAAAATTCTCAGCACGAGGTATTTCAACATGTTTCTTTTACACAAAAAAGAAAAGAGAAAGGTGAAAAAAGATCTGATTCTGTACATTTTTTTCAACTAGAGACATGTTTAAGAATACAGGTTATTGACTATGTGAACTTTAACAACCTATTCGTTACAGAGTATATTTGCTAGGTAAGGTATTATAGAACTCTTAAACCTTCGCTTGCGTGCATGCATTTTAATGTATTGACGTCTCGTTCTACCAGAAGATATAAAAGGAGAAAGATATGAATGAAGGGGATGATTAGTATCTGATAAGATAACACCTGCCAAGAGTTTGCAAGACTTCAGATGTCTATCCACAACCATATTAATAATGACCTCAAAAGATTCACCACACACTCTGCTAACTGCCTTCAGCACTCTCCGCAATACAGCAGTCTTTCCTCAAAAACGCGGGAAGGAATAATAGGTAACATGAAAGAATTGACAAACTGTAGGAGTAAATGTCGAGTAATCCCGAAAGCATTCAGCCTCTTTATGTAGCAAGTCAGATAGAAAACTTCGAAAACAGTAAAATATGAGAAGACCAAAAGAGATCAGAGGAAAAGATAGTACCAAGATAATTGATCTTCGACAATATGTTTATCAAAGAGTTTCCAAGGCACAAGCATTTTGGGATCTCAACATGGTGCTTAGGTACTGTTTATGTCTCAATCTAAAGCTAACAGCTTGACATTTAGACGGATTAAGTATGAGACCATTAACAACAGACCAACAATCAATACGAGACAAAAACTCATTCATTTCTACGGGATGTAAAGAGGTAGAAATCGGCATACATACAGTAAGATCGTTCGCATATTTCACAAGTGCTTTTTGTGGAAGATGGCAGATTATGCAGAAAAAAGAGAAAATAAGTGGTGGCACACTTCCATAAGACAGTAGAGACGTTGAACACTTTCCTCCAAACACAATGTACTGTTCTCTTTCAGAGAGGTAAGAACATAGCCAGTTGGTTATCCAGCTGTCAGTGTTGACGCTGATTAACTTGTTAAGTAAAAGTTGTCTTGGGACAATAAATAAAGTATAAAAAACCACTCTGGATAATAAATAAGTATTACCAGGGTAAGTTAAAGCTAAGAACAAATAGTTTTAAAACACATAAAGGGAGTTTCAGTTTCCGTATAACCAAGGCTTTAATAAACCACAGTATACGCCTTTGAAGGCTCTTGTATAACACTACAAATGATGACTTGATATCAACCAAATGTTTCGCAGTGGAGGAAATATCTCTTTATCCTGTGATCTTATTTGACCATTGGATTTCATTTTTTTCTGGACAATGATGAAGAATATTTATAGGTTAAGGAAGATTTTGAAAGTATATTGTATTCTTTAAGTTGAATCGTTTAACTATGAAGCTAATACAACTATCGACAACAGCCAAGTTAATTTTGTTTATCGATACAACAAGGTATTGATCACCTGTAAAATAGATATTCTGATAGCTTACTTCTTTAAGAAGTATGAAGTGTAACTTAGTGTTAAGATTTCGCTTAAGAGCAGAATGTTTTAACCAGTAAAACACAGCTCTACATAGATTTATGTGCTGGATTTCGGACTTTGTTTCTGCTTGCGGAATATTATTGCACTGACAGGGTATCCAGATCAAAATAAATGAGGAGAGCCATATATATATAACTCAGTCATTTTAAGTTAAGCGCTATAACAACTAAACCATTCTTTAAAATTAAAGTACAAAGTATCAACTTTTATGGTTAGGTAATGGGGACACAATGACAGAATATGAGAAGTATTGGAAGCTATAAATGTTGAGATCAGAAATTTTGAGGTTCACAATCTTACATTATAAATCAATTATTGTCGAAAGATCTTATTTTCCCGTACAGTGTGACTTTGCATAGTTTTCTGATTATTATTAAAATAAATCGGGAGGAATGTGAATAAATAGGGAAAAAACATACCTAAAATAGGATACATTAACAGAACCTTTCTATTTTCAATATTCGGTGGAAATTTAGCATAATATACTTTAGCATCAACATCGTTTTCTTTGGCTTTTTGTATCAATATCTTTCCGATACGCATAGATCTACAACAATCTCTTAGGCCACGTTCCATTGCTTCACCAGATCGCATAACAGATACTCCACAATTTCCACGAAGAAAACTTATACCTTGATATGAATGTCCTGTGTAAATGAAGAGACAAACAAACGATAGTATTAGACAGTATTAGGTGACGTGAGAAGCTCAAATCTTCGTCAAACTTTTCGATTCACAATAACGACGTAACTTAACTTGATGAGCAGAGGTTTATACATCTGGGCCTTGAGACACATACCCATTTTTGTGTAAGATCATATAATATAACTGCTTAGACCTACCTGATTGAAAGCAGTTATAAACTATGCTACCTTAGAATAATATGCTTACTTCTGTTAAAGAGCGGTCCAGTGTAAGTTGATTACCATTAAAATGATAGTAATTGGTTTCGTTAATAGTTATATCACAAGCATACATAAAGTGTCTATATAAGAAGTGATTGTAGGTCGTTGAACCTAGATTTAGTGCTATTTAGCACTCTTCAGCAAGGAGTATCAAAATTTTTCAGTGGACTCCGTACGAGATTCGAACAGGTATTATTCAGATTCATAGTCCGAGATGATACCACTGAACTGATAGTTCAATATAAATACAGACGTGTACGCATGATGAACAAATTTACCTGTGGGGGTCGTAACGCACACGTTTTCATAGGGAAGTTGATTTAAGCCTTCTTCAACTACTAAACGTATCTGAAAGTAGTAGGAAACAGTAAAAGTGGTGAACAAACATACTAGACAATCTGCATTGAATAAGAATTCGTTCCTTGGAGTATCTCTACAAAAGTATATCAAAATTATTAGTTAGGGAACATACTTATTCCTTATAACTGTTTGCAAGACACGTACGTGATCCGATTGTGGAAGTAATATTATGTGTTTTGAAAATTTGGATAGTACATCATCCACTTCAATGTTATATATTGATGACTGAAGTTCCTTTAACTTTAAATTTTCATTTCCATTTTCATCACTAACACACGAAGATGATTTAACCTTTAACCATGAATTGAAGGGTTAACAAAACAACTAACCTTAATATAATGATGAGGCATATGAAACAAATATAATTAAGTGGGCACCGAGAGCAATTACTGTCACTACAACTAGGATTTTAATGACAGTAAGGCTAAAAACGAGGAAAAATATTTTAAATATAAAAACAGATTAAGACAACTATTTATTTAATTAGGTACATAGAATGAGCGCTTTTTGTCTTAGTGATAACAATGAATAAAACATGTCCCCTGATAGATATGTCGTTTTTAAGAGAATGGCACTTCTTGATGTCTTCAGAACCTAAGACTTTTGAAGTACACACCAAACCTTCACGCGTTAAAAAGGGATTCTCACTGGGCCTAATAATTCTAACAAAATCGAATGAAGATGACCATCACAATAATTTTTATTCCCTCTAAATCTACATCCGTCTGGTTTTTTTATCGCGAAGTTTGTCCAAAATTTTCACGAACGGGTTTGTTTTTACAAAGTTCGTCTGGATTAGCACGAAACATCAAAAAGTTGGTAACTTGTTGTGCTTACTTGAGGTGGAATGTCTAGTTACACGAATCAGAGGAGCAAAAGTGGTGACATCAACTGTAATAAAATAGGCACAACTGGTAAAAGACAAGGACTGCTATCAAGCTATGAGAATTTGGAAAAATAATGTGCTAAAACAGCTATGCATTGAGAAGCATAATTTACATTTTTTGATACACTATGATGGTCCTAAAAGATCTAAAAATAATACATTACATATCTATGCATTCGAGTTTTTTTCCAGAAAGAATATTTACGTAAATTTTAAAGTCAACTTTATAGATCTATAAAGGCTCGAGCCTTATTAACTTGTGAAGTTAAACGACTCGATCAATGTAGTGGAAAAGTAATAAGTCTAGTGCATTTGTTTTTATAAAAACAAAGTTGTGTATTAATCTAGTAGAAGAAATTAACTAATCAAGTTCTCTGCCTAGGAAACGAAAATCTAGCAAACAAGCATCGCAACCTTCGGGAGTTTGGATTAAGCTCTTCAAATCCCAAAATCTGGTAGATTGATTTAGTAAATTATTTGACCTTTAGAGATCTGCATTTAGGTAGCAGGAAAACGTTATTGACTATAAAACGTGTAATTTTCTTTAATCCCCTTCTGAAAGTGGAGCGCTAGTTTAAAAAAAGGCAGTGATTTTTGTACTTATTGTGATTATCCTTGCTTTGTGTACTTGTTGCACCAAAAAGCATTCTTGGTCTACTTTAACTAAAAGTACTTTGGTCAAGGTTTGAAACTTCTGCTAAACTTGTTCCTTTGGTACTTTTTTACTGATTGACTGACACTCGTGTTCACATTATGATCATATTATGTTTTAAATCTTTTTAATCAAATTACAATGGTTAGTAAGACTCATAAATGTGGAAAACCAAACTGCTTGTTTCCCGTTGAGAAAGAAATGCAATGGAATGAGTGTAAAAAGTGGTACCATACTATGTGTACACGTCTAAGTCCTACGGCGTACAAAAGATGCTGAAGGCTATGGGCCTATTGGCTTCGGCCTGTTAGAAAAACGATGGCGGTTGCTCTGATAACACGAGCACTGACGCTGAAGAATGTGTCAGCGTAGTGCATACAAAAAGTAAGAATAAATTCCAAGTGCTCCATCTGGAGACCAGTTCTTAATGGAGTACCCCAAGGTTCCATCCTAGGTCCTTTACTTTTTATAATGTACGTTAATGATCTTCCAAGTATAGTACAGTCTCCAATGTTATTATAAGCTGACGATGTAAAAATTTGGCGAGTAATAACTGGAGACAAAGACGCATTTACTCTTCAGGCAGATTTAAATAATATGATTAACTGGTCTAAAGAGTGGCTGATGCCTATCAACGCGGAAAAGTGTGTCTACATGCACTTGGGGGATTCAAAGGTTAATAAGTACAACATAAGGGATGTGTCATTACCCGTAGTCCGGTTTCATAAGGATCTAAGGGTGACAGTGAGTAATGATCTTAAGACTACGGCCCAATGCCGGGAGGTCTCAGCCAAAGGGTTTTGAATCCTCTGGGCCTTAAACAGGACATTCAATAAGTTAGGTACTACCATGTTCAACGCAGTATACACATCCTTAGTGAGAACTAATCCGGAGAACTGCGTTCAGGCTGCAAGCCCCTGTTTAAAAGGTGACTCGGACATACTAGAAAAAGTACAGAGTGCAATTCCGGAACTCCGGGGTTTATCACATAAAGAGCGGCTTGAAAATCTGGACCTCTTTACTCTGTCCTACCGAAGACTAAGGGGAGATCTAATTTCGATATACAGAATACTGAAAAATGATTTCGGACCTAACTTATTCTCTCTCTTTCTTCCCACTAGATCGAGACACCTCAGAAGACATAGCAGGCGAGTAGAAAAGCCAGAACGAACAAAATACCCGCGGCATACAGGTTTTCACACCGAGTCATCAGTACTTGGAACCTGCTGCCTGAAGCAATGATGTCCGCACATTCAATTGACTCTTTCAAGAGAAGACTGGACACTCATAGACGCATACCAGAAAAGGAATAACATAGGCCGTAGGTCTTCTGCCCTTACTACACAAATTTGAAATCTGAATCTGAGATTATTTGATCATAGAGTTTTTGAGTGTATGATCACATTGATATTTGCCAGCCTATGTACATACGAGACTAAAAGGAAAGGTTAACTTGCTTTCGAAAGACCTTAAAGAGCGCTACGTCACCACCTGTACTAGAAGGTAATTGCACGGTTTGCAGTTTGACATTGTGAATGATAGCGAATATTCTCTAATTGTTTCCATTACACCAATTTCGTTGTTAGAAGTGGGTCGCATCAAGTATATATAAATTCCTGCTAACTTGGTAGTCGGCAATTCAAAGAAGCATTTCGTGCAACTTTTTTCTTGCTAGAAAAGCAAGAGGTGAACATTAGTCTCTCCGAACACAGTATAATTGTGTTATGAGTGAGATACACCAACAAATATCAGGATGTTTGATCATTGATTTCAAAATACCTCTAGCTTTCAGTGCTCCAAACTAGCTCTAGAAGAGTTGTACATGTTTATAGTCGTGAATAGGTCCTTAAAATAAAGTGTTTTAAGTCTTGTACATTGGTGCTGACTCCACCAATTTTGTTGGACTAATCCACTGATGGAGATGATCAGTCACTTATTCGCAGCATATAATGATTGGGTACGCCATGCTTAGACCATATACTTTTCGATTCATAAATCAGTTTCTAAATATATATTCAGACCTCCCCATTTCTAAATTCCAGACAGGCTCTGTATATCCATGGAATTTTATGTCTCTAAGTAACATAAACGACACTGAAGATGATAATACATAGTTCTTAGATATGTCATGAAGACAATTTCGAAAAGTTAAAACCCATCGGTACTCACTTTCGGGACCGAGGTTCATTTTTAACAATATTCCTATCTAGGTAATGTAGGGATACCAGTGACATCTGTCTAGCAGATAGGCTAAAACCATATATAGAAATTAACCTATGTGTTCTTATGGATGATGGGATTGCTTAGCTGACGTAATTTTACATCAGAATCACACCACTCAAGGATCCCTCAGTCTGACATATTTTAAATACGGTCAAGTTATACTGTTATCATAGAGAACTGAAATCGGCCTACTAGAATAATGTAGGTTAAAGTAAACAGATTAGAGAAATATATTTTGTTTCCTCTGTAGAATGTTTCAGGTCACGTTAATGCCTGTTAAATCCACGCTTGTCATCTGTGACCTGAACGATATGTGTAATAAGATTCAGTGTCTAATGATGTTCCCTATAGTTTAAATGTGTTCATTTCGTCGGATAACTTAGGAGTGGTTCAGTGACATCTCACTGACCCTATACAGATACGTATTGTTCTACTCAGAGACAGTATGCTGATCTGAAAGCTGTTCATAGTAATAGTTCGTACATGCATTCATCCATATTCTGAAATAAACGATATCTCATATACTTTTTACTGAAAATGATTATTGGTATCTTTAGGCAGGAGTGAAGTTATACGAATGAGAGCCTAGTGTCACCATCCGGGACTCTATTAAACATTAAGAATCGCCCCATAATGTCAAGGTGTAGGCAAAAGAAAGCAGCTATTTGTCTCCAGATCACGTAAGATATGTCGAATACAAAACGGTGTCTAGACTTTAACTTTAAATGACACAAAAAATTTGACGAATATCAAGATACTGGCAAATGTAAAAAATCTAATTAAATTTATCGAGTGATCATAAAAACATTTTTACAAGTGCAAATACTATTATAATAAAATTATCACAGTTTCAGATAATCCGGATCTATAAAGGAGTGCATTCCTTTCACTTTCCACTTTCGTTTTTACTCACTAAATTCACGTTTCATGAACTGTCGAGAACGGTCCGCATTTTTGTAATTTGGCCTTGAGGTTAGATGCAAAATATTTTCCAGCCACATCCGTTTTCTACAACAATTGGGACTCTGACAGGTAGATAATTAATTTTTCTATGTAGATGAGAAGTTATTTTAGAAAGAGCGACTGATAGTGGTCAGCCGTCAGAAGATTGGGCTCTGATTTTGGAAATATGCGACACAGTAAATGAAACGGATGATGGGTGAGCCTTTAGAGAAGACATAATTTTAATTTTATAGGCCTAAGGAGGCTATAAGAGCGATAAAGAAACGTCTAGTCACTTCTGCAGGCAAAGACAACGTTTCAATATGGTACACATTAACACTCCTGGAAACTTTAGTAAAGAATTGTGGAAAAAGATTTCACAGTCAGGTTGCTAACAAAGAGTTTCTGCATGCTTTTCTAAAGCTTTTATCACCTAAGAATGACCCTCCACAACAGCTACAAACGAAGGTTTTGTACATGCTTAAAGTAATTGCTTTCAAATTGTTGACGATCTTCCTAGTGTTGGATATCAAGTAACTGGGATGTCGCTGGTAAACGGGATCTGGAAAAAATATATGCTTCGCTTTTACAAAAAGGAGTGCAATTTCCAACGGTTGCACCAGTTGACTGTTATGTATCAAAACCGTCAAGAGGCGTAAGTTTGAGTGTTGTTTTTTGAATTCTATGTAACCCTTTTTACTTGAACCTAAATGACTTATCAACGTAACACAACCCGTAAAGTTGGTCTTCATAGGTACATTTATTGTGATGAGTTGGATTTCGTTCCTTTGGAATAGGTTATTCAAATTTGTGAGTATAGTGAAAACTACTGTAAAATAGTTCCTGTCTTATTGATCCGATGTCTGACTCCATTTGGATCGTGTATATCATTGCCATTGAAACATGCATGTTGCCAATCCTCGCACATAATTATCAACCTAACTCGCGTTAGTGGATAACGGAATTAAATAAGTCAAATTCAACAATGGATTTCGAGTACACATACTTCATACAACCATTGATCCAGATAAACGATCGGAGAAATGAAGTGAAATGATGCGCAGTGGAGAAGACGATTTAGCCGACTCAATTTAGTCAAGCGTTCAATGATATTTATAGTCAGACAAAATAAGTTACAGACATATGATGAATAGGGTAAGCAATACACGCACACACTATCATATAAAAGCAGTCAGGATTAATAGGCAAATAATTAACAAGCTCAAAATTGTGACTCAAGAAGGGCGAATAAATTGGCCTGTCTGGAAGCTAGAACAAGCTATGTAGGCTTGACATGGCACCAGACACTACACTGTCTTCCATCTTGAACCATATCTTTTGGTTTCTCATTTGACTAGTGTTACAGTCGTTAAGCATTTCCACAAAATCTTAATGAAACAACGTATGCTAGTCTAACGGTCAATCTCCTCTTCACGACTTCATTTTTGAACTTGTCATTTTCTTAGTTTTTTGTCCAGATCCAGTGTCGTGAATAATGCTTCATACATATGTTACTGAGACAGCATTTATGAGATGTGAGCCAGTTATGATAATTACATACGCTGCACTATTTAAACACTATGATGCATTTATTATAATTCAAGAAGAGTGCGGTTAGCGTCAAATGTTTATAAATCATCGCATCGAATTAGAATTTTCAGCAACAGTTATACTGAAGTTGGTTATTTTTGTTTCCGGAAACTTTTTATTTAAAACCTTTGGTATGACTAAACGTATGGTCTCCGCCCCATAAAATTTTGAAGATCCTTTTTAGAACAAGTTAATACCCATTATATTTGGAAGCGCTAACATATATTATTACGTAGAACAGAACCATTTCATATCGGTCTATTGCGAACCTTTTCCAACAGGAATATAGATGTGTAATAATCATTACATCACTGTTACTTTGTTTCGTCTAGTTATGATTTTACTTAAATAGAATTTATATAAGGATTAAGCCAAAAGTAAATGAATTTATTATATATCGTGGTTGTTTTGGTTTTACTAAAGCATATAGATTGAACAAGTTGTACAGGATTTTCAATCTCATTATAGATGTTTCTATAACAAACACTCAAGTATTGTAACTTCTAGCATCTATCTTACCGCTATAATATGGAGACATTTTAACCGATATAGTTTCAGGTCTCGCAGTGCGAAGTTGTACATAGAAAGAGAGTGGTGCTTATCGAACCTCTACACTTTCTTAATCAAAGTATACACATTCCAAAAGGTGTATTAAGTAATCTTACATTTAATAGTTGTATAAACAAATATTACTATGAAGCGATCATTTCTGTAGATAGAGGATTGGAAATATAATGATTTGATCTTTTTTTATTTTAAAAACTTTTAGCTACGTGATAATTTGGTCACATCTAAAACTGGAGTAACTATTCCGCGAACTTGTTCACAAGAAAATGATAAATTAACTGGAAGATCTTTAGTACTTAAAAGTTCTGGAACAGGTAAGGTCGTTTTATTTCGTCCAATGATGTGTTTACCAGTGACTGGATTGATTTAGGTTTTTATTTATAACTTGATTTCTACTTAAGAGGATTGTAAAACAAATAGCTTTGAGCAATAGGCTTTTACTTAGGATAAAGCTTATCGGTAATTTTATGAGATAATTTTTTATAAGATCTTTCTTGAGATTTTTAAGTCAAAGCTGTAAACTTAACATCTGACAAGTAAGCACTTCTCATTTTCAAAATTTTCGCATTACAGAGTAGGAATTATTCAGTATTATTGATAAGGTTTCTCACTCAAAACCCGATTGACCTCATGGATCAAAGGTTAAATCCTTGTATAACTACACTGAAAGCAAGTTAACTTGGTTGTTCATAATTTGTAGAAAAAATGCAGAGTTGGTTATTTTGTCAAAAGTAATTCATGAAGCATAAGTATATTCGTTTTTGTGTTAGTTTACAATATTTGATTACTGGTTAGTGATTAGCGTTATATTTTTTTGGATCGGTCAAACGCTATCGAACACATCCCAACTAGGCCATTACTAGACGTGGTTTGGAATCCCAGTCCAATATATCAGATGTTAAATAGTTGATATTACAATAGTTCTTTGTCTTACAAGTATAAATAATAAGCGATCCTGACATATCAATTAACGAAGACTAGATATAGCAGTTGGAGACTCAGTCATAACATATTAGCGACGAGGATTTGGAAAAGAAGAAAGTCATAACAATCGCTGACGGGGTCAATTAACAAGTTTCAGTTCCCAGTATAACTGTCTGGTTCCACTTGTAACTCAGCTGTCAGTTCAGCTTACCCAAATCCTATTTCTACAGTTATGCTTCTGCTTTTTTGTCAAGTAGCTGTTACAACAAACGACACGGTTATTGGTGTAAGAACATGTCAATTTCAGTAGCATCAGTAAAAGCAATGCTTCAGTTTAATGAAGATGTATTCATTAAATCTCATTTAATGCTCATTGGTGCATTGAATGAACACATGCTTAAACAATTGAATCCGAAATCGCACTCAGAAACCATAGATACATTTAACGAGGTAACTGGCACATTTCCTGTTGCAATAGGGAACAGTTTAGTTATTGAGGAAGAAGTGAAAACATTCTTTGATCATGTTGACTCTCGGCAGTGTTTAAATGTTTTTTTAATCAAATTCCTCTTATTCTAATTATCCAGTCATATCGAGTGAAATTCATAATCATTTTGAGACAAATGTTTCAAATGAATCAATTTTTGGTCAAATTTCTAATGATATCATATCAGATGTTGATTACCTTAATGTTTCATTGGTTTTAATGTAGTTCTTAATGAATTTGAGAAAAATATTCTAAATGAATCAAATTCTGGTGATATCATAACAAATGTTTCTTGTTCTCACAATACATTCGTTACTCACGAAAACCTTAGTCAGTATAAATCACAGGTTTTCAATGGGTCTAAATCTAATTGTAGCTCTGATGGTCCCACATCAAATGTTATTTATCCTCACAATCCATTCACTCCTAGTCCGCATGAGAATCACGTTTTAAATGAGTCACATCCTGGTCACATTTTAGATGTCGTTGTAACGGATGTTGGGTACCCTCACACTATATATGTCTCATAGAATCCCTATTCAATGCTATGATGAGTCGTTTGATATAACAAGTGCTTACAAAGCAGTTCTGAAACCAGAATGCCTAGGAGCGATGTCGTTCCTAAGTCTGATAGTTCGAAATTCGGGTTAAGACTCGATGCCTGCTATGGTAGGAATGAAAATTTATTTAGGATAAAAGTGTTTGAACGAGACACTGGCTTAAAAGTTCATGCTTACCTCAGGAAGCTTATTTATTTATTTTATTTATTTGAACACAAATATTGATACAAGGAGGCACCAAATAGATATGCGCCACACAACTCACTTGATTTGTGTATGGGCTGGGACACTGCCCTGGTGCACAAACTGAACCACATGGTTTTCTTATGGGGTCACACTCCGACCTAAAGGTCTAATCCACAAGGTAGTGGAGTAACGTAAGGAGATGCAGTTCAAATGCTTTGAAGGCAAAGTGAGCCAATATAAATCATCTGCCTTGTTACTGAAAGGTCGAAATGCAAAAATGAGCTTATTAGTATTGTGAATCGAATAATTGCTTCAAATGTTTCGTTATGAATAGTGTAAAAATCACCATGTATAATATTACCCATACAGGTCAAGATTATGCCCACGTACCTCAATACACACATATAATGAAGGTGTGAGTAGTGTTGAGACAGTTCAGCTAAATAAAGTCACATGAAGATGCAACATTATTTCATGAGGGAGGGAGAATTGTATATACATTGAACGAAGGAGCAGGGCATATAAGTCAAAAGGTTAAATAGACTTTTTTCCAAATCTCCCTCTCCGATTGTTATGTCTGGTCGTCGCTGTTTGTTATGTCGGAATCACTTATTACTTATACTTGCAAAACGAGGAAATATCGCAGATATACAACCCTGGTTTTAGTGGTCCGCTGATCTGACTCCAGTTGATCTGATGGTGCTATTAACGAAATGTACACCCCGACTACCCTCGTTCATAATTATCGACGTAATTTTCGTCAGAGAATAATGAAATGAAATAAGTCAAATGCGGGAATGAATTTCAAATACGCATATTTCATACACCCGTTTATCCAGACAGGCATTAAGAATAAGAAGTGGGAAGGCATATGTGCCAACTCGATTAGATCAGGTGTTACTCACTATTTATAGCCAGAAAAAATAAGTCAAAGACATGTGATGTATAGGGTAAGCGATGCATACACATGTGCTCATATAAAAATAGCCAAGGTTATAAATGAACAATTGACTACATCAAAATCCAACTCAAGAAGAATATATTTATTGACCTTTCGAAAAGCTAGAATGACCCGTGTGGTCTTGACATTGTACTAATCACTACATAGTTAGTCCAAGTTTCTTGTCATGTGTGGTCCTTCAGCAAGGATTATTTACGACAGTAATATTATTTCCCTGTAACATCCAGCTAATTGACGGGAATGTGTAATGAATCAATATGTTAATAATGAAGAAGTTATGTTAAATAAGACAAAATGACAATGAATGACGATTTTTTCTTCTTCCTCTTCCTCTCTGTCTCTTATATTACACTAAGCTGTAAACATATCGAAAGATTGCAATTAATATGTGACTTTGTTTTTAATTATATTCATCCTTAAATTAAAATGTGAAATAAAGAAACTTTTTAAATGATTGAATAACATCTTAAAGTGTTGATATTCAATGGTTAGCTTTTTTTAGCGAGTTAGTTTTCCACGGGATGGGGTCGCTAACCCCATGTCCAACCTTCCTTCTTTATCCGGGCTTGGGACCTGCAGTAGCTCAAGAGGGGCTCCAGGCGGAGTTGATATTCAATGGCATCGTATTAATTCGTTTTTTATTGCATTGTATTTACTCTTGTTCAAGTGTACTATTTGAACTATTTATTTTTTCAAACATATTTAGAATCGGATATCCATTTACGTAATCATTTATCTGTAAATCCATCAAGTTCAAGTGTATTACATCCATGCTCTGTTTGCCATTGTATACATGAATCAAATATTCAATCATTAGCTTGTCATAATCTTGGTTCAAGACCTAATGTTCATCCTACTGGTAATTCTGTATCCTCATACAGTCGTTCAACACGTAATGTACATTTTAATGGTACAGTTCAAAATAGATCACAGATTAGTACTATACCAAATGATTGTACTATAATGGTTGTTAACTCAGGTAAGTTGCTAAGGCTCTTTATGATATAATTTTGATTAGCAACGTTTATTCTTGTATTTTACAAGTTAAACTTGTAACTTCCAAACTGATGTTTGATTTCTGTATGCCTTTTGATGAGACGTTAGACACTTGTACATACCCACAGGTAAATTGATGGCAGTGTTTGGGTTGTGTACAGTTCTAAAAATGAACACTTTGGATATGAGTTACATAAAAACACCCAAACGTATAAGACAACTAAGCTATACCGTCTTCAGAAATACTCAAGATGAATTGCGATACTATAAGTCATGGATACGCTTTTAGGGATCCTAAAGTGTTCTTAAAAAACTCTAACCACTGAGGATTGGGAATTGAAGTTAAAAGTTAAGGTTTAGATTTAGAATTAAGGTTTTCATCATAAACTAACATCAGCTACAATGCATAAGTGGTATTTAACTGTATGGATGATGGAACTGCGCTCTAAAATCTGAAAGGTGATATCTTGAACACATTTAGTTTGTCTGTAATTTTTAGTCCCACCAAAAGTCTATGGACTATCAAATCTAAAATACTTCGAGGAAAGAACTTACCAAAGAACTTATAATTAGTTACTTATTAAAAAAAGAAATATATCCCCGACAAACTAGAAACGTTATTTTGTTAGGTGTCGACTAAACAATTTGATCGCTCATAATCACTGACAAGTGAACTGAGATATGTTGGTAGGTGTAGACTACTTGGTTGGGATCCGTGAGACAATGGCAACCGATGGTTAGAGACCTTAAATGACATGGCTCAAAATCGTTTGCAATGGCGCAGGTGCATCCACTCTCTGTGCTCTCCCAAATTCTAATCTCCTCGATTCTTCATGTTCCTTTCTTTTGTCTCTTTTCAAATTTATTTCACTGGATTATACTCCTTGAATAACATCTTCAAACCTTAATCTTACCGATTACTGCTTATACTCTTACTACCTCTACCACTATGGGATTTGAATAGATAATTGCATCTGTGTGCTAATGTGGTATGGCAACTCGAACTGATGTACGTATGTACGAAGTTCTACGTGGTTACTGACTGACTGACATTTTGTACGAACTATGTGCTATGAAAATGTCAATTAATTAAACCTCAAATGAATATACGAGTTAGTTGTCAAATGAAAAAGATACATCTAACAATGTAGGAATGTTATTTTATTCAGCTAATTCAAAAAGCAATATGGTAACCATCAAATATAGAAGGCAATCAAAACAGATTAAACATAGTCATTAAAAAAAACCATGCAAATAAGTTGATACACTAGAAAATTAAGAGTAAAATGAATAGAAACAATTTCTTGTTGGATCAAAATATAAGTGGATTTCATGAATGAGGATGCTAATCATTATGACTTTGGATTTAAGGATTAAGATATAAGTTTATTGTTACATAAAATGTGTGCATAGAGGTGAGGAGGGGGAGAGAAGACGGTTGAATTTTAACATATATACATGCGAACCTATTTACAAAACATCTTTACACTACTATCGAATTATTAGTTGTATATTGTAAATAAATGGGTCAGTTATACACTACAAACCATCATGATACTAATGGGTAATAAAAAGGATGTGGCAGTTAAACCATAATCCGATATCGGTTCATGAAATTATCAACAATTAGACTAAACTCTTGTAATAGGTTCAGACTATTTGGTTTGTGTTTCGCATAATTATCGTATTAAATAGTTAGAAACATTGAATGACATTGTAATGATTCAGGTTTATTCACTTTTTATCATCCTTCTAGATGTTTCAGTATTTCCTCATATAGGTCTTTATTTTGAATAATACCGTTTGTTTAGTCAATCTCACTTCATTTTGTTAATATTGTATGACAACTATGACTATCATAAGTTCATACCTTGATATACGCTGATTATGATTAACTTCTTGACAGACTATTGTTATTATTATTATTTGGAAGTTTAACTTCCTAATCTAATAAAAGGCGTTTCTAGGGAATCGGTTCAAAGAGGCAAACATATTGTTATGACGAGTGTGACTGCAGGTTTTGATAAGTAGCGTTTATTGATCGATTCGGTGACACGTTAACACGAACGAACGGCCTACAGTTCTGATTGGTCCTGCTTCCCTGTCTAGCCCAGTTAGTTGAGTCCAGAAGACAAGCCACAGCCTCGGAGATATGAATCATTATATTTCAAACATACTTTGTTTATATACCAATCAAGCACACCACATCGTACCATAAAATAGAAAACAACATTTTGTACAATATTTAACAAGTGAACAGATATCGACCAATAGGCAATGTCCATTTAAAGTCCAAGGACACCATTGGACTTAACATGATAATTATTGGTCTATTCCTCCGCATCCACAACACCTCCCCTTTTTTTTGAAGATCCGGTGTTGATATCCGGATTTTGAGATTTTCTGGGTTCATCCTCCCCCACGAAATAATGTTGGGTCCTCATATTCCCAAGTTAGAATTAATTTGACTTTATTTAACACATTATTGTCAGATTGAACAGAGAAGTCACTGAAAGTAATTAAATAGTGGGGAACAATGTCGCTTGATATGAGGTCATCAACGTTTGATTCTTCTGGAACATTATCATGGGATTTGTTGAAAATCTCATTTGTAAACAGTTGATCACTGAGATAATCAACATCTATCAAAATTGTATTAGATTTCTGATCATCATTTGATGCATCTAACACATTTTCTGCTACAAAAGGATCTAGATAATAAGATTCGTCAGAATCTCCTGTTGTTGAACGATGAGGACCATTTGAAACAGCTGGATTCAGTGTACTGCACGATTTGTTCCCTGTTCCGTTGTGGGCGGGTACTGCAATTAATTTATGAGCATTTAATGAGAGATCTTCCTGTGAGCTGGATACATCACTGTCTGTACCCGTTTCAGGAACAGTGGGATTTGAACCCACGACAGGGAATGTTTCGGAATTTGACACTTCTGGACAACTGGGCGGATCATGAATGACTTTCTCGTTTACATCATTGGTCGTCCGGGATTCACAGAGGCTTTTATAGGCAGCTTCATATGTCCTGCAGTTGTTTTCCAGATCAGTCTGCAGATGAGAAATGAACTTATCAACTTCTGTTGCATTTCCGAAACATGGAAAATTTACCAACAGTGTGCGTAAATTTTCTAAAAAATTTAACTGGCTATTTTTGAAGCACTGCTGTTGTTGCTCAAGTAGAAGCTGTAATTGATCGGAAAAGGTAGTCATTTTTTTTTCTTTTCTGCACCAGCAATGAAAATTAACTGTAGGAATAATGACCAATGTCGCTCAAGGACGCTGATGACAATCTGGATGCTGATTGGTCAAAATAATTAAGCTGAATCTCGTCCAATTAGAGGGTTCAAAATTTTCTCATCCCCGTCGCCAATTGTTATGACGGGTGTGACTGCAGGTTTTGATAAGTAGCGTTTATTGATCGATTCGGTGACACGTTAACACGAACGAACGGCCTACAGTTCTGATTGGTCCTGCTTCCCTGTCTAGCCCAGTTAGTTGAGTCCAGAAGACAAGCCACAGCCTCGGAGATATGAATCATTATATTTCAAACATACTTTGTTTATATACCAATCAAGCACACCACATCGTACCATAAAATAGAAAACAACATTTTGTACAATATTTAACAAGTGAACAGATATCGACCAATAGGCAATGTCCATTTAAAGTCCAAGGACACCATTGGACTTAACATGATAATTATTGGTCTATTCCTCTGCATCCACAACACATATCTCTTTTTATCAGATATTAATCACCATACACATACTAGTAACTGGTTTCAAGACGTATATCCTGGAGTTTTAGTGAGAAGCAATGACCAGTGGAGTTCAACCGGGTCTGTTGTGAGATAGTAACTCACTGAAGACAATGGTGGATGAGTCACTCAATCTCATGGATTAGTTGAAGTTAGACATTAACACCGTTGGATGCCAGTTAGCTCAGTGGTCTAGAGATTAAGCACTCGTGCTCGAGACCAATAGGTACTGGGTTTGAATCTCGCGAGGCGGGATCGTAAATGTTCACTACTGAGGAGTTCCACAATAGGAAGAAACAGCCGTTCAGTGCTCCCAGGTTTTTCATGGTGCTCTACCTTCAACTGACTAATGGTTTCAACTATTTTTGATAGTTTCAGTCACTTAATACTGTACTATCGTAAATTTGTACATTTAACAAAATCTGATTATTATCAGAAGGGGTTGTGTGAAGATTTAAGAAATTTCACAGGTTGAAATCATGAGTCAATTGAAGCCAGATCACCATGGAAAACCTGGAAACACTATACGGCCGTTTCGTCCTAGTATAGGAGTCCTCAGCAGTGCGAATCCACGATCCCGTCCCCCGCGAGACTCGAACCCAGGACTTATCAGTCTCACTCCAGGCGCTTAACCAACTAGACCACTGAGCCGGCATCCAACGGTGTTAATGTCTAAATTCAACCGATCCACGAAGGTGCGCCACCAAACACAACATAGAAATTAGATAACATTTAATTATACAACCCAAATAAATAAATAATATAGTGTTAAATCATGATCACATATCAACGATAACCGGATATCTACGCCATAAGTGTAAAGAACTGATTAATAAATTTTTATTTAGATTAAAATTAAATTATGAAAGGTACTATATATAGCAATAGTTTATGCATCACACTCAGTGGAATACAAAAGTACAATCATTTAATTTAATAATAAAATTAACTCACTAATAGTTTTGGGTGTAATTTTGAATTATTGTCTGTGAGGACGACCCACAGGTGAACCCGAGGAAGCTCTAAGAAGTTCAGAAAGAGCTGAAGATATTCCATCCAATCATCTTTTGGAAGAATATTCCACAATCCACAGGTGTAGCTTCTCTATTGGACCAATGCTAGTAATCTCCTGTATGCTGATTGGAGAACTATAATAATAATAATTTCGTTTATACTAAAAAACTATAAATATCTGACAGTTTTGTACCATAATTGATACTGTTTTGGAACTGCATTCTTTTCACTTGTCTTCTGTCTTCTTATTTGCGACTTAGAAGGGTTCTAGCATTTGAGTGCCCAAGTTGTACGCAGTATATTAAGAATCTAAGCTGTAGATATAACATGGTCGATAGTGAAGTTGCAAAGCATGAGCAGCATATCGATAACTGAGGAACATCTCGAACTCAAAACCACTATCTGTCAACCAACACCAAAGTCAGGATTTTCAATACAAATGTCAAGACAGTTCTACTGTATGGGGCGGAAACCTGTGGAACTACGAAAACCATCATCCAGAAAATATAAGTGTTTATTAACAGTTGTCTACGTAAAATACTTCGGATCCGTTGGCCAGACATTATCAGCAACAACCCACTGTGACAGAGAACAAACCAGATTGAAGTGGAGGAAGAAATCAGGAAAAAGCGCTGGAAGTGGATAGGACACACATTGAGGAAAGCACCCAACTGCGTCATTAACGCAAGCTCTCACATGGAATCTTCAAGGTCAAAGGAAAAGAGGAAGACCAAAGAATACATTACGCCGAGAAATGGACACAGACATGAGAAGAATGAACAGCAATTGTATAGAACTAGAAAGGAAGGCCCATGACAGAGTGGGTTGGGGAATGCTGGTCGGTGACCTATGCTCCATTAGGAATAACAAGTGTAAGTAAGTAAGTGAGTGGAATTGCTGATGCACATATTTCATCCTACTTGAGACTCTTCAGTTAGTTTTACCTCCATACTACTGTTGATGTTTTCAGTGAAATTTGATTTCAACAAATATCTCATAAGAAATCAACATGTAATCCACTAATTATTCAACAATCATGATGTTTCTACAAAACGTATTATCACATTATGATAAAGTATTTTTCTTTAAAAAAAAAACTTAGTCCATTTCATTATGATCACTATGAATAACAATGTTTATTATTATTATTATTATTGTTTGTAATTTGTAGAGAATCAACCATCTTCTTTAGCTTATCCACATCCATCTCATACACATGGTTTACCATTATCTAATAATAAATGTCAACAAATGAATACAAATTATTCAATGAATTCTAATAATCCTAATAATAATGATGAAATGGAATTTGATGAAGATGGTATTGTACGTCATTTAAATACTTCACAACGTATTAAATTAACAGAAGATTTATCTATTGTTGAAACAAATATTAATGTATTAAATGATTTATTAGCTGAATTAAGACCAGATACTATAACGATAGATGATTTGAATTTACTCAAAGTAAGTATGTAAAGATTTCATAAGATTTTCATCAATTTCATATGTTAAAGATAAACTTTTGTTTTGGATCAGATTTATTTATTTGAACACATAGATATTGGTACAAGGAGGCACCAAATACATATGCGCCACACAAATCTCATTTGATATGTGTGAAGGCTGTGATACTGCTCGGGTGCCTAAACCGAACCACGTGGTTTTCTTAGGAGGCCACTCTCCGAGCATTCGACCTGAAGGTCTGATCCACAAGCCAGTGGAGCATCGTAAGGAGATGCAGTCCTATGGTAGCCGGTGACCAACATTAGGTTCATAGGCCATTTGTTCCCGCAGGATACTGGGGCCCATGTACACCATTGGTTTGAAATGAAGGTTTTCCCACTCCCCCAGGTGGATCTTTCGTGTCCACCAACTAGACTAAAGCGCCAGACATTCAGTTTTCGTCCTCTCAATTTCGTAAACAACACTCTTGATGCTAGAAGACAGTGAGTAGGACTTCCGTGGCAGAGGCTATATGCGTGTGGCCATGTGAGAGCATTTGGAGGGGGAGAACGGACTCTCCCCACTCTCGGCCTTACTAGGGCATTTGGGGGTTGCAAGTATACTTGTTCTTGAATGATAGGTTACATGAACCAAACGAATTGAATACTTTTTGAGTGGATCTTAAAGCATTATTCAGTTAAAAATTTTAAGAGAGGAATGTTAAATAAATAGTAGTTCAATATAAAAGTATCAAATCAAATCTGGGCACTCTGTTTCAAAGAAATTTTACTTAAAAATATTATAGTTAGTTATACAATATACCCTTGTAGGTCAGCGTAATTTTATATTGGTTTTCAGGAGAACTAGACACCGTCCAGACATTCACGTGACAACCCAATCCCGTTTAGCAGGAAAGCTAGACACCGCCCAGTCTTAAATTTTATATTTCGAGCAGTACAGCTCAAATCCCGCTTCACAGAATAACCAGACACCGTATAGGTTTTAACGCCATAATCTAAATAGTGCAGCTCAATCCTGTGGTGCAACCACACATGTGCCAAGCACCCTGGTGGGCCATTCATATGCACATTCACGTCACATGTATAATAATTATCCCGATCGATGATCTCGTGAATCAACTATGCACAGTACGAACAGGACAAATTTGACCTATTCTGCCTACACGACAGTCTATATCATTAATGTTAGCAATAGTGACATGCCTTACAATGTCCCAATCACAATAGCCCTTAAGATCACTGGAAAGCAATCACCAGTGTGAATGAAATTAGTTAACCAGCAGACCAATTTTGTGCATGAATAATCAGCAAAACTTGCCAAAGCAATGCCGAACCATCCACAATATCAATGGCAAACCTTCAGTTTCATATGAGGCCTTCATCTCTACATAGCCATATAGCTGATTATTGCATACAACACAGATGTAGGGTAGTAAACGAAATAGCCCAGCCTAAATCGTTAGGGCTTAAATAACACTTAAAAGCCATTGTCTGGTGTCGGAATACAATTACTAGACCATGAAGATCATTTTTATCGCATTTGCAAAATTTTCATTTTTACAACTTTTCAGACCCTAAGTTAGGGGTAGTATAATTAAAAGATTGTGATCATAGGGTGGTCAAATCAAAAACTTATGCACTGTTAAGATATTGGTGTGGTGTGTGCTATTGATATCGACAGATATAGGTAGTATGTATCATCAATCGAGAGTGAAATGCCTAGAGGCAGAAGGTTAAGAAGATCAAAGAAAAGAGAATGATTGGTGTGAAAACGAAAGAACAATGAAGTCTGAGACGATTGATTGACATTTTGTAAATAAAGTATTCATTGTATGGTTCTCAGATTTCATTAAGATGTTCTGTAATTTTATGCTGAAATGAATTCGATTGTTAAAATCATTAAGCTATTGGTACAAGATGTTGTTTAGTGTAATAATAAGTTGAAGAAAATGTGACAGTGACCAAACAATAATGTGGGATCATTCTCGGAAGTTGTTGACTGTTAATTTGATCCCTGTTAATAAGTCTATAAGATATGATCAGTAGTGGGAAGACGACTCAAAGTTAATCCCAATCAAGCAGATCCATTCACTATTTTCTAATTGTGCTGTTTTAGCTTAATCATTCTTTTTACTACCGCTGATACTGTTACTATTTCTATGATTTTTTGGGTTTATCGTGGTCATGTCATCTGTTTTTGCTGAAGTGGTGTGACAAGTTGAACTGATGGTTATATGTACCAGATTTTGCGTTGTTTATAACTGAGTGACTGGCTGTAAAATGTAGTAATATGCACCTACCTCTTCTTAGTTTTCAGCTAGTCAAAGTATAATAATATGTTTTAAGGGAGCTACATTAATTGAACAGTGTGATGATTACACAACAGAAACTCACGGATAGTCACTACTATGTATATCTATCAAATAAGTACCTCCAACAGTCTATAGGGGTTGTATTTGATGAATACAACATAATAAATAACTAGTCACATTGAGTTTGAATGTTTAATATAAATGGATTTTATTTGAAGAAGATCAGACTGAGTTAAGCTAAGATGGTGGTTGGAGGTAGTCGACAGGAAACCCTGGACCCGGGTTTCGTGCTACTTGGCACTCGTCAGCAAGGTGTACCTGTAATCTTGACGGAACTGGTGCCCCCTGGCGGGTTCGATCCCGTGTCACCCAGCTTCACAGTCAGAGACCTTCTGTAGGGCTGAGATGTAATCACAATTGATTGATCACTAAGCTAAAGTTTTACAAAATAATGCAGTTTCATGACTAATAGGTATTATCATAATTAGTTTACGAAGATTTTCGATATTCTCAACAGTGACTAGTTTTAATATGAACACTTGGAAATTTTGGTGATCACTGGTGCTCAACCATTTCGAAAATGAAACAGGGAACATTAGCGATAGGATCGAATAAAGGTCACACTATATTGTTAATTAATTACATTTGTAAATAGTGATCATTAGACACATCCAAATTTATTTCACTGGATTATACTCCTTGAATAGGATCTTTAAACGTTATTCTTTCCGATTATTGCTTATACTTTTACTACCTCTACCACTATGGGATTTGAATTGACATTTGTATTTGTGTGTAGTGTAGTATGGCAACTTGAACTGATATACGTACATACGGAGTTCTACGTTGTTACTGATTGACTGACTTATACAATGAACTAAAGATATTGTATTTTGCGTAGACTACTATTTATAAATAGTTGTACCTTTTTGATGATGGTTGTAGTAGTTCTCCAAGTTTCAGCTCCGTTCAGTGGAACTGACTTGACGTTCGTATTGACAATTCATACTTTGGTGTTGGTTGACGGTTGTTCTGGGTTCTATATTTTCTTCAGTTTTAGGAATGCTGCCTTTGCTTTGTCAGTCCTCACATTCACATCTGCATTTGATCCTCCTTGTTCATGGATGATGCTTCCTAGATATGTGAACGTTTCCACGTTTTCCAGAGTTTCTCCATCATCAGCACAAACTTTAGGTAGAAGTGAAATGTTTGAATTTCTCCACATTTGGTTCACAGGTTATCCTGTAGACCTCGATATTATAGAGAAATGATGTGGAGAAATTCGAACACTTCATTTCTACCTGACGTTTGTACTGATAATGTCGTTTAGAAGAATTATGAAAGCTCCACGATCAAACCATTCAGCTCAGAGAATGAAATTCCATCAAAATCATCTATCTAAGCTACAAATCTTCTCCATCATCTCAAGATATATATTGAATTATCTAAGAATGATTATTTCAAAACTGATTTGATTTATACTTCTAGTCGAATAAAGATCTGATATTATTTTCTATTAAATTATTGACTTAGAATTAATTCTGTTGACCTAGAAATGGATATTAATATTTGTAATTGACTACAGCATAAGTAGTTGTCCGTTATCCTTAAGTATATCTTTCATTATGGATAAATAATGAAGATTGAAGATTTGTTCAAGAATAAAGGACTAATGATAGTTTTCTTCTTATAACTCCTCTATTCATTGTATTTCACATTTCATTGGTTTTTCCATTATTGAACTATCTATTCAAACTTAATTCGATATGAATGTGTGTATATGAGGTAGGTGGTTAAGCGTGATAGTTTGAACCCCAATGACATGACCTTAGATGAACTGCAAAACAAATAAAATAATAATAAAAGATTTTAAATTCACTTGGTATTGTTTTACTTGAATTTTCCCATTGATGATTAGGACTGTAATTGATCAGTCTATTTCTTATTGACATATGTGCGTACTGTGCATATTGCCTCGATGTTGCCTTACTGCACAAGCATTATAAGTAAAGATGGATATTGGCTAATAGTGGAATTCAGGACTCACGTTTTGTCCTACTTGGGACTCATCAGCTGGATGTACTTGCATCTCCAAGTTGGTGTTCACTCCGGGACTCGAATCCAGTACCGTTCACTTCAAATGCCATCGTGTTATCTATTTAGGTGCCGAATTCCAGAATGAACATCGACTCTGAGATGCAGGTACATCTGACTGACGAGTCAGGAGTAGGACGAAACGTGCGTCCTGGATTCCACTGCTATCCACTATCCATCTTTGCTTATAATGCTTGTACGGTAAGGTAATATCGAGGCGATCCGCACAGTATGCATATATGTCAATAAGAGATAGACTGATCAATTGCGGTGCTAAAAATCAATGGGAAGATTCAAGTAAAACAATACCAAGTGAATTAAATTTCACCCGATTGCAAAAGCAAACGGCTATCTGGACTCAGTAGGTAAGTGGATAACGTGATGGCGTTTTAAGTGAACAGTACTGGGTTCGAGTCCTAGGAAAGATTTGGATTAATTGGAAAGCAAAATTTTTCTATTCACTTTTGTATTGGTTGTTTGAATCTTCCCATTGATGTTTAAAACTTCAACGAATCATTCTCGTATTGACATATGGGTATCGTGTGCGAATTGTCTCGATATTGCTTTATTCAGTAGCTAAGTAGATAACGCGATAGCGTTTAGAAGTGTCCCACAATAGAACGAAACGGCCGTCCAGTGCTTCCAAGTTTTCCATGATGGTCTAGCTTCAATCGACTCATAATCTCAACCATTGGAATTACTATAATATCCACGAAAACCCTTCTGATATAAATAATAATAGTATTCTGTAAATCAGTTCCAAGAGTTATACTGTCTTCAATATTCTGCCGGCCATGTCATTATCATTATATATAAAGATTACTAATGACTAGAATTTTTCTTACATTTATGTATAGGTAGTGATTTTTGATAATTGGAAGTAGTTTGCGGAAAACCCTCCGCCTGTTTCGAATTATCTGACATCTTAATGTAGGGTACATGATATTGAGTAATTTATAACAAAGGTCAATATATTATAACCTGATTTATAGGATTCAGTCAGGATTAAAGGACTAAATAAACACGTCATTAGCTGCTACTCAGTGATTAACCAATTGCAAATATATCTTAGCCCTACAGAAAGTTAGTCTCTGCCCAGATAGATCGGCAATAAAATCTCTGATTGTGAAGCTGGGTAACACGAGGTCAAGTCCTCCAAGGCTTATCAGTTTCCTTGAGTTTAGAAACACACCTTGGTGGTGAGTGTCGAATAGCACGAAACTTAGATCTTGATTTTGCAGTTGACTAACTCCAACGGCTATCTTACACGTTAACGTACTACACTCAATATCGAGTCACTTGGACTAGTAACCATATTGCAACTTAATCGATAGAATTCAATAAGCACTAAAGGATTAGATAGAAGTGAAATTAGTCACTACTTAATAGTCGACTAACTGTCTCATTAATGATTGAATATTGATCGTTAAGGTAAATTGTGTTCATTTATGATCTATGAATGAGTGGAAGGTATTTAGGATTTTATAATTAGTAGTTCTATGAATATCATTTCAAGTGATATAAATCACTTTAGAATATGACTTTCAATTGAAGACTATATTTTATATTTAGAAACTAACTTGTTCTGTGTAAAGCACTCGAATACTAGAACCCTTCTAAGTCGCAAATAAGAAGACAGAAGACAAGTGAAAAGAATGCTATTCCAAAACAGTGTCAATTATGGTACAAAACTGTCAGATATTTATAGTTTTTTAGTATAAACGAAATGATTATTATAGTCCTCCAATCAGCATACAGGAGGTTATTATCATTGATCCAATAGAGAAGCTACACCTGTGGATTGTGGAATATTCTTCCAAAAGATGATTGGATGGAATATCTTCAGCTCTTTCTGAACTTTTTAGAGCTTCCTCGGGTTCACCTGTGGGTCGTCCTCACAGTATAGAATAATTGTAAAGGTGTCTTGCTAGGTTCTTACTTTTTTACAGTTTCACTCCCTCCATGTCTGAAATGTATAAAGATGCATTTGATTATATTGACAAACTTTAACTATGTGAAAACATTAGAATTCTCTTGAAATTTTATTTATTTATTAAAACACATAAACATTGGTACAAGGAGGCATCAATCACATATGCGTCACATAAATCATTCGATTTGTGTGAGGGCTGGGATGCTGCTCGGGTACCCAGACCGAATCAGGTGGTTTTCCTAGGGGGCCACACCCGGAGCCTCTGACCTAAAGGTCTAACCCACAAGGCATTGAAGCAACGTTAGGAGATGCAGTCCCATGGTATCTGGTGATCAACGATAGGTTCATACTCCATTTGTTCCTTCAGGATCTTGGAGTTCATGCACACCATTGGTTTGGAATGAAGGTTTTCCCACTCCCCCAGGTGGATTTTCCGTGTCCACCAACTAGACTAAAGCTCCAGATATTCAGTTTTCGTCCTCTCCATTTCGTAAACAACACCCTTGATGCGAGAAGACAGTGAGTAGAACCTTCGTGGCAGAGGCTATATACGCGTGGCCATGTGAGAACATTTCAAGAAGGAGATCTGACTATTCCTACTCTCTGCCGTATCAAAGAATTTGGGGCGCATCATTGTCTATGGAAAGAGGATCATTGAATTATCAATATTACTTCAATGATCATTCATACAAAGAATGTAGAACTAATCAATCTAAAACGGTATCTTCTGAATATTTTACAATGTATTATTGTCATTTTAGTAAGTATTCAATTATATCACCATTCCATTATTACTTTTTATTATTATTATTATTATAGGAATTAAATTGTACATGTCGTATTATGCATCAACGTGTTATGGAATTTTTAAGTCAAGTATCCGATGAAGAAGTAATTAATAATTTAATTCAAGTTAATGATCATTTAACAAATACACTTTTACGGTTAGTTTATATATATATAAATATAATTATTACGTAACTTATTCATTCATTGAGTATTATGTTATTAGTGTTGAGCCCCTTTTTCTGGTAAGCATTTTTTTGTTTAGCGAGTTAGTTTTCTACGGGATGGGGCCCGTTAACCCCCATGCCCAACCCTCCTCCATTATCCGGGCTTGAGACCGGCAGTAACACCAGAGTGGGTCGAGTTAAGATTGTTTACTCTCACCCTTTCTCTTATTATATAAATATTACGCAACATCTTCATCGACTGAGATGGTTGGGCCACGTGTTACGTATGACTGAACACCGATTATCACGATGCATATATGTGCCTGGTCCTACGTTGTAGCTGACTGACTGACTACGCAACATATCCACTCGATGAGTATTATTTCATTATTTCGAATAATATATATATATATATATATATATATATATATATATATATATATATATATATATTAGTGTTGAGCCAGAAGAACCCTTCCACTATGTGGGCACTTAAGACTGAATTGAATATAATTTTTTTCGCTCGATTAGTTTATATTTATCGTATGTTTAATTTTACTAAATATTTTCATATTAGTATTATATACATTATAGTGTGTTATATTGAATGAATAAGAACGCTGTTGTATGATATATACATTTATCTATTAATTCACTCATACTGATAATAGGACCGATAACATTCTATGTATCAGTCCCCTCCCCAAATGATCTGGTACGGCTGAAGGTGAGGAGAGTTAGCAATTCCTCTCGAAATGCTCTTACATGGTTACGTGTATACAGCCACTACTAGTGAAATCCTACTCACTGTCTTATCGTATTGTTTACGAAATTATGAGGACGAAAAGCGAATGTCCGGTGCTTTAATGGGGGTTGGTGGATGTGGAGGATCCACCTAGGGAAGCTGGAAAACCTTCATTTCAAACCAATGGTACACATGGGCTCCAGGATTCTGAAGGAACAAATGGAGTATGAACCAATCGTTTGTTACCAGCTGCCATGGGACTGCATCTCCTGATTTTGCTCCACTGCCTTGTGGATTAGACCTTTGGGTCAAAGGCTCCGGGTGTGGCTTCCTAGGAAAACCACGTGGTTCGGTCTGGACACCCGGTCAGTATCACAGCCCTCACACAAACCAAGTGAGTTGTGTGGCGCATATGTATTCGGTGCACCTTTGTACCAATATTTGTGTGTTCAAATAAATAAAATACATAATAATAAATTCTATGTATCACCTGACATATCGACCAATGAATCACACTCAGGAAATAGACCCTTCTTTATCCTGGAGTTCTTTCTAACCCATTGGTCAGTCAGGCGAAAAAAAGTAGAAAGCAGATCAGTTCTTCATCATGCTCAATTCAATTATGACTCAAGACTCTAACAACAAAATACTTGAAATATCTGGTCACATAACAACACGTTTAGACAACTATAGTCAGTACATAACTTAGTCATATGTGATACAAAACCGAATTAATAGGGAGATTAATTATTAGTCAGTGTAAGGTTGTGAAGATTGTTAGATTTCATTGAGTTCATGAACTAATAAGAACCTGGAAGCACTGGATTCTCGTTTCACCCTAATATGAGACTCTTCAACAGTGCGCATTAATCAATAACAAAACTCGAATAATAATAATAAATATGACAAAGATTTTTGAGTCAAAAGAAAGTTTAGAAATAGGAGAATATAAAGCAAAACAGTCCAAGCATTCTTCATATATCGGTTTCCACAACAAATACCCTCCCCCTATTTATATCACTTTGTTGATAGATTTCAACCAACTTTAAGTGAATAGACAAACTATGAAATCGATTGCTTCTAAATTATCAGTCAATGTGGGAATATCCTATATCCTATTAAACCGGATCATTTGTGACTTGAATAGTCTAGTCTAGTAATTTCTTCCATGATGAAACATCTGGATGACTTAGTTAGTCATTTATATCAGGTAGTATCAGTTCTCTCAATGTTCTACGTAAATGTCTATGACTTCGAACAAGCACCAAATCTTACTTCATAATCTCTTGTCGACTATTTCGAACCACCGAACATTAAATGATCCAAGAGAATTTGTCAAATAGATAATATAAAACTTGACATGAATATATGTATTCATTGAAGTCATTGCACCTTACATTCATATTGGTTAAGAGAGAATTGAAAAAAGAATTCGGACATGAAATGTCATGTTTTAAAAAAATATAATATGAAATCAAATAACGGAAAGATAGTTGCGCAACATCATGAATTGACTATAGTTAGCAATATAGATCATTGGATGCTAACTCATATGTCTACATGGCTTAGTGTTCATCATGGGTTTTGAAGGCTCATGGGTACAATAACCATTAGGATCATGGATACTCATTCTAAAATATCAGAAACGTTTTTTTCAAACACTTTTTTCTCTGTGTGTAAACGGAGATAAATCCTTTGTTGTATTTAATCTTGATGATAAATAAGATCTGATTCAATTGTCGTTTCGGTGAGAGGGGGGGATTACAAAGTTTCTTGGAAATTGTTAAACTTTCCTAGTTAACATTACAGAATAATCTTAGTTACACACAAATCTTAAAGGCCAGGAAGCAGTGAGTAGCTGTTTCATCTAATTATAAGACTTCAGAAGTACATATGCACCAGAGATTGAATCTAGGATTTTTAGTCTTCAATACAAATGCCCAGTCTCTAGATAATTGAAAATACACTTGGTGTTGCTTTACTTGTATCTTCCGATTGTTGTTTAGGACTGTAATTGATCAGTCTCTTGTTGGTATATGTGCATACTGTGTGGATTGCCTCGATATTGCCTTAGGTCACTAGCTTTATAAGCAAAGATGAACAGTGGTTAGCAGTGGAATCCAGTTTGACGCGCGTATCGTCTTATTTGAGACTCATCATCTGAATGTACCCGCATCCCAGAGTTGATGTTCACTCCAATACTCGAACCCAGTACTGTTCGTTTCAAACGTCATCGTGTTATCCACTCAGCTATTGAGTCCTGATAGTCACCTGCATATGCAATGTGGTGAAGTTTAATTCACTTGGTATTGTTTGCTTGTATCTTGCGATTGTTGTTTAGGACTGTAATTGATCAGTCTCTTATTGGCATATGTGCATCCTGTGCGTATTGCCTCGATATTGCCTTACTGCAAAAGCTTTATAATCAAAGATGGATAGTGACTAGTAGTGGAATCCAGAACGCTCGTTTCTTCTTATTTTAGACTCATCATCTGGATGTACCTTCATCCCAGAGTTGATGTTCACTTCAAGATAATGCGATGGTGTTTGAATTGAACAGTACTGATGTTCGAGTTCCATAATGAACTCTGTGATGCAGGTACATCCAACTGACGAAACATACATTCTAGATTCCATTACTACCCATTATCCATCTTTACTTGATCATTGAAAATATTTCACATGATATGATAAATTGATTTAAATTGTATATTTGTTTTCATTGAAATTTTTATATTTTCACTTCCTGTTTTGTTTATATGAAGATTTAAATGTTAATAAGTTAAAACATGGAATAGTGTCATATAACTTAATTGTTTATAATACGATAGATTTTGAATCAACTTTTAATAAACACTACAGTTAAAAAAGGTTTGTAGTGAATGAAGACTCAAGTGGGGAGAACTACTTTATTGTTTTAATATACATTTACATAGTAAAATTTCGAAATCATACATCACAAATCGTAAATCTTCTTTGAATCGTCTTTTACAAGCTTCATTATCCCTTCATCCCTGTAGTTATCTTGATTACTTTCAGTTTCTTTCTCTCTTCTCTTCATTTCAATCTTTTTTAAACTTTCTGATCGCAGACATTCTACATCCGACTGATGTTATATACTACTTGTATCTGCATACATAAGTAGACTACATCATAGGTATACGTTACTTTCAATGAAAAAGTATAGTAGTATTCCGTTCCCCACTGGATTCTGCTATATGACATATCTGCCCCCAAATACCCTGTTACGGCCAAGAATGGGGAGTGTCAGCTCTCCCTCTCAAATGCTCTCACGTATACCACGTGCATACAAACACTGCCAGGGAAGTCCGGCGCTTTAACCAGGTTGGTGGACACGGAGAGTCCAGTCAGTCAGTCAGTAACAACGTAAAACTTCGTACGTACGTACATCGGTTCGAGTTGCCACACCACATTAGCACAGAGATGCACTTGTCGATTCAAATCCCGTAGTGGTAGAGGCAATAAGAGTATAAGCAGTAATCGGGAAGATTAGGGTTTGGAGATGTTATTTAAAGAGTATAATACAGTGAAATAAACTTGGAAAGAGGAAAAAAAGGGACATGAAGAATTCAGAAGATTAGAATTTGGGAGAACACAGAGAGTGGATGCACCTGCGCCATTGCAAACGATTTTGAGCCATGTCATTCAGGGTCTCTAACCATCGATTGCTATCATCTCGTGGATCCCAACCAAGTAGTCTACACCTACCAACATGACTCAGACCACTTGTCAGTGACTTCATGGACTTGTGCCATGTTTTGGTTTGGCCGCCCCTAGCTTTCTTCCAACCTACTCCTATACCACTGAACATAGCACGTCGAGGCAGTCGGTGTTTGGGCATACGTAACACGTGTCCCAGCCATCTCAACTGATGAAGTTTCACTACTTCATCAATTGATTTGCCATCCTTACCTAGTACGCGTCCCCTAACAACTGCATTACTTACTCGATGGTCCCAGGATATACGAGCAATGTTTCGAAGACACCTATGATCAAATACTAGTAGCCTATGAATGCCCTCTACTCTTACCGGCCATGTTTCACTGCCATAAAATAGGACGGAACGAACTCCTGCGCAGTAAACACGTCCTTTGGTTGATAGACGGATATCTCGCCTACGCCATAAATGACGCAAGTTGGCAAAAGCTAGTCGAGCCTTCTGTATCCGTGCTGAGATTTCGTCACACACCAGACCACAAGGGCTGATGAGACTTCCAAGATAAGTGAAGCGGTCGACACACTCAACTACTTCACTCCCTATCACTAGTTCGGGTGTCGATGTAACCCAATCCTGAAGCAACATTTTGCATTTCGAGGGAGAGAATCGCATCCCGAACATGCTTGCATTGTTGCTTAGAGTGGTCAGAAGACTCTGCATTTTGTCAGCGTCTTCACCAAATAAAACTATGTCATCTGCATATTCTAAGTCAACAAGTGAACCTCCTGGTAGAAGTTCAACCCCTGTAAATTTAGATGAGGAGAGTGTTATCTCTAAAAGTACGTCAATGACAAAGTTGAACAAGAATGGGGAGAGTGGACTGCCCTGACGAACACCACTTGAGGTAATCAATTCTGATGACAGTTCGCCATAAGCTCTCACTCTACCAGTTGTGTTCGAGTAGAGAGCCTTTATAAGGTTGATGTACTTCTTTGGTACTCCTTTCAGTGACAAACACTGCCATAGTACCTTACGATCAACAGAGTCGAATGCCGCCTAAAGGTCGAGAAATACTATCATTGTGCGGCGTCTGAATGTGTGTCTCTGTTCTAGAACCTGACGTAGTGTGAATATCTGATTTATAAAACCACGTCTAAGTCGAAAACCAGCCTGATTTTCTCTAGTCTGCTCTTCATTAGCTTTAGTTAGGCGTCGAAGTATTATTGAGGCTAATATTTTAGATACTATATTTGTCAAACTGATTCCTCTGTGATTTTGACAAGAGGACTTTTGTCCTTTCTTATAGACTGGCACAATCAGTGATTGAGACCAGTCAGATGGGATTACGTCCAGTTCCCAAATTCTACCTAAGACCTCGGTTAATCTCATTGCTAATACTGGACCACCATCCTTAAAAATCTCAGGAGTAAACCTATTAGGGCCTGCTGCTCTCCCTCGTTTCAGATTTCTTATGGCTTTTTCAACTTCGTAAAGGGACGGAGGACCTACATTAACTTGCCATTCAGGTTGACTGGAGATCGTGGGAAACCGAAGTGTGGCTGAAGGCCAGTTGAACTGATCCCTAAAGGGTTCTGCCCATCGATCCAATCTCCTGGATTGAGAATGAATAATATGTCCATCTTTCTCTGAGATTGTTTCGCTAACGGTCGGGTTCCTAATTCCGGTTTCCTTAACGAGTCTAAACAATTGTCTGCTATTACCTATTGCCGCTGCCTTTTCCATCTCTCTTGCTTTCGCTACCCACCACTGTTCGCGATCATTGCGTAGACTTCTTGTCAGCTTGCGCTTAAGCTGACTCCGCTCTTCATTATGTTCAGAGCCAGGTGGAATGTGTTTCCGAGCATCTATCAGTGCGATAGATCCTGCTGAGATCCAGTGTTGCTCCCTAACCTTCTGGTTTACCTTACTAGCAGATATCACTGCTGTTTCCACAGCTTTTCGGATATCATTCCATGCTGCATCGGGGTGGGCATCACGTACATGGCTGCCTAACTGTTTTCCTAGTTGTTCCTGAAATATACTCTTAGCTTGACTATCATTAAGTAGGCCCCTAAGAGGTTTCCTTGCAGCATCTTTCCTACGTCCAGTAAGACGCAAGCAAATACGCGCTCGCATTAGAGCATGATCTGAATCTAGGCATGTGCTCCAGAATGAGTGACAGTCTTCTATCGAGCCCCTCCATCGGTGGCTGATAGCGATGTGATCTATTTGGGTCCAACGTTGAGACGAATTAGGGGGTCGCCATGTTAAAAGATGTTTTTCCTTATGCTTAAAGTTAGTATTTGCAAGGAACAGGCGGTTATCTGAGCATAGCTGCAACAGACTGTCGCCATTATCTGTTCTTTGAGCCACGACACCATAAGATCCACCTATGTGTCTTTCCTTATCGCTTAGTTTACCTACATGACCATTAAAGTCACCGGCCACTATTACTACATCAGAGCACCTAGCTTTTCGGAGAAGGTCCGAAAGCTTTCCGTAAAACTCATCTCTTACATCATCTGTGCTGCAGTCAGTGGGAGAATAGGCAGAGACGACGAAGAGGCAACGACGAGTGTCCCTATCTTTCCGGATTCTTACTGTTCCGTTCAGTCGGAGAGCGCACAAACGACTGTTTACTGGGATCCACTCTAAGAGAGCTAGTTCTGCCCTAGGACTCAATGCTATACCTACGCCGGCGAGGCCACGGGAAGCAGAATCAGGGCTTCCAGATACACGAAGCGTAAATCGAGTCGGTTCTTTATTTTGGCATGGTGAGGTCAAATGAATGACGCTACTTGGATCCTGTATGCGCGTTTCGGAGACGCAGCACACATCGATGGCGCGAGATTCTAGAGTTTTAGCTAAGGAAGCCTGTTGTCCTATTTGGCAAAGTGTTCGTACGTTAAAAGCTCCTACGTGTAGTTTAGAGCGTGGTTTCAGGAGAGTCCACCTGGGAGGGGGTCGGAAAACTCTCATCCCAAACTAATGGTGTACATGGGTTTCAGTATCCTGAAGGAACAAATAGCGTATTAACCTATTGTCGGTGACCGGCTACCATAGGACTGCATCTTCTGACGTTGCTTCACTGCCTTGTGGTTGGGGCCTTTTGGTCGGAGGCTCCGGGTGTGGCCCTCTAAGAAAACCACGTGGTTCGGTTTGTGCAGTGTTACAGCCCTCACACAAATCAAGTGACTTGTGTGGCGCATATGTATTCGGTACCCCTTTGCATCATTATTCATGTGTTCCAATAAATAAGTAAATATGACATGTCTGATAGTGTCCTAAACAAGTGGGTTTTATGAGTTTTAGGAATTCACGTATAAGGAATGAATACTGAATAACAGTTGCTAGTCTTATTTTCCATTTCATGAAATCATATCATGACCGATTATCTGATTTTTTCATCCAGTCTCAAAATTTGCAAATAATGCCTAGTATTGAATCCTTTTTGGAAAACTGCTATAAAATTACTTTTAAGGCATCACAAGTTATATCACAGTATGAATATGTCTATAAATGATTGCGACTTACTATAATAGGATATATATTTTCAGCCTTGGTCTCATTTACACGATTTGACCATTGGATATAAACAACTCTTCTTAGAAAATGATTACAAAACACAATAAGCTGCAGGATATCCTCAACTCGATGAAGTAAAATTTCTAAAACCTAAAGTAGGACTTCTTACACGGATGTGTTTTATAATTGAACTAACCTTATGATGACATCGAATATGACATCTATTGATACAGACTGTTTTCATCAATTAGATTATCACATATACTTACACCATAAATCAAACAGACGAACTTCTTGTCTATTTTCAAAATGTCACATATGAAAGAGTACGGTATGTGTACAATCTTATCCTAATCCGAGTAATTTACAGTTTGACGACAGAAATCACATGCCATACTTGTCAATTCTGATCACTCATGAATCTCACACAATTCGAACAGTTTACATTTCATTATACGGTATGAATATTATTTTAGTAGTGAGTCTAGACAAGGGTTGGATGTAGAATGCTGATGATCGGCCTATGCTCCTTCACGTGGAGTAAGAGGCGTAAGTAAGTAACAAGAGTCTAGACAAGCACTGATTTGTTCACTGCGTAAACATGTTCATTCGTAACAATTTGTATTATCCTTTTAATGTTTAGAGATAGTTACTGAATTCATGACAACCCTGAAATCTAGGTATAACCATTTGAAGATTCCAAAAATAGAACCGCTCTTTATTGTTAAGTATATATATCTATGCGTAGATTGAAACATTTAATACTCTTAACATGAATAATGATGATACTCATTACCATTCAACTGATGTATTCCTCTCTCTTTCTCATTCTCTTCAAATTCTATTTATATAATTCAACCTCTTTCTTTTTGATATTGTCGTGTGTTAACGATAACAGAATCGATTGTTGATTGACCATTCTTTTGTTCTAATATAAAAATTCATACCTCTACGAGTCATTTCTTTCTTATATGATTTATGAACAATTCAATTATGGTTATACTTAGTGTTTTTCTCCTTCTCTTTCCCTCTCTTTCTCTCTTTTCACTTCTCCCTTTATAATCATGTCTTATTATTTACTGGATATTTATTGTTTATTATAATTTGCCACAATTATTGTTGTTAGTGTTTTTACTGTTATTCTTCTCTTCGTCATTATTTGTTTATTCCTTTGAGAGATCACACTAATCTGCAGTTCCCCTTTCTATCTATCTGACATACACACACATACACACGCCTAGAGACAGGATTTCTTTCTCGTTCTTATTACAACTCGTAAATTATATCATGTAAATAGATTGGTTTCCGTGTTGTTTCATTTTGTTTTTACATCGATTCATATGTTACATATCATACATACTACTAACTACTTCTAATCATTTATTCATTTTCATATTATTATTCATTGAATTCCCATTTCTCTCTGTCTCTCTGACTCTCTACTCTCTCTCTCTCTCTCTCTTTCTCTATCGTATACCATTTTATGTTTCCTATTGTATTTTCTGATTCTATTGACTGCTTTGAATGTTTTTTTTTGTAGATGCCTTGGTTTCGATTGAAATTTTTGTTTTCTTTTGTTTTTTACTACTGTGACTTGTATCTAATACATTCAGAGACAGATAAATATGAATTAATATTGTCCTATTGTAAATCATCATCATTTTTCATTTTCAAGTTCCATCATTTTTTTATCCAGGGTATTGTGGATACTATGATAATTTCAATATCAATGGTTAAGATTTTGAGTCAGTTGAAGTTAGACCACTATGGGAAACCTGGGAGCACCGGACGGCCGTTTCGTCCCATTGTGGGATTCCTCAGCAGTGCGCATCCACGACCTCGACCCCTGAGAGATTCGAATCCAGGACCTACTGGTTTCGCGCGCGAGCGCTTAACCACTAGACCACTGAGCCGGCATCCAACGGTGTTAAAGGTCTAACTTCAACTAATCCACGAAATTGAGCGACACATTCACCATTGTCTTCAGTGAGTTACTATCTCACAGCAGATCCAGTTGAACTCCACTGGTCACTGCTTCTGACTAGAACTCCAGGAAATATCTCATGAAGCCAGTTCTTAGTGAGCATATGTTGATTAGTATTAGAAGGGGTTTTGTGGATATTATAGCAATTTTAGTAGTTGAGAAAATGTATTCAAAACCTTTTAGGAGAAAAATTACAAAAGAAAATAATTTTGACCAAGTTATGCATAGACACCATCATCACTGAACAGCGAATGTGATGATTTCTTAGAAATTGCTCAGCGAATAATCATATATTGAATGTTGGACATATACTATTGAAGAATTTTGTTTTAATATGTACATAGCAAACTTGTTGACCATTGAATGAGAGATATGTTTGAACGGAACAACTTAATGTCTTGTTGTTGAGTTCCTAATTGATTTGTTTGTTGAATTGTTGTTATTGTTTGATGGTATCAAAAGTAATATGTCTTGTATTGATACATAGTTTTTAATCTGAGATTGGTTTAGTTGTGTGGACTTGAGATTGTCTAGACTAATTCACGCGAGGCCGCAAGTTCTGGGTTCGAGTCTCGCGTGCGGGCTTCTGGGAGTCCTATACTATGACGAAATAACCGTCTAGTGCTTCCAGATTTTCACTGGTTGTTTAGCTTAAATCGACTCGTGAATTCAACTGTGAAGACACTACCATCTCCATGCTGATGTGTTTTCTTGAGATTATTACTTTTAGTTTCTAGTTATGGCTTATTTTAAGTAGTATTTATTATGGTTGCTTGCTCTCTCTCTCTTTCCATCTATATTTATTCTTGCCATAGATATGCTCTTGTATATCCATATCATCTAACTAATAAAAAGCTTATCTATTCAGGGTATTCACGTGTTATATATTCCCAGTCATGCATTATACATATACGAAATCATGACTAGCACAGTAGTAATTTAGTGGGATGACTAGATGAAATGACTAAATATCAGTCTATAAAGTTAATGACTATCGATCGGTAATAAATAAAATGTCCTCTTAATTAGTAAACCATTTGATAATCATTGAATTAGTGATCCTTGAGGATATGATTCAAATTGTCTATATTATGATGTGCAAATACACTCACCGTTTTGAGATGGTGGAGAAGATTTGTAGCTCAGGTGGATGATTTTAATGGAGTTTTGTTCTTTGAGCTAGATGGTTTGGTCGTGGAGCTTTCATCGTTCTTCTGAACGACATCATCAGCACAAACTTCAGGTAGAAATGAAGTGTTCGAATTTCTCCACACGTGGTTCACAGCTCATCCTGTACACCTCGATGTTGGTTGGTTCTTGTTGACTTTAAACCTGCCATTGTTTACTTCTTTATCTTGGTTGTATCTCCCATTGCACAAATATAGCAGCAAAAATCAAACCAATGGCAGATACAGCCAAATTCGGACACTTCACTTCTACCTGATTTTTGTGCCGATGATGTCGTTCAGAAGAACGATGATAGCTCCATGACCAAACCATCCACCTGAGTGAACAAAACTCCATCACACTCATCGCTTAGTTAGTTCCTCCAATTCTTCATTTAACATTGTTTAAATGATTAAGATTAGGCAAAATCTTAACCAGTAACTTAATATCTGTTTCCTTATCTGATCATTTTTAACCATTTACAGTTACGATCGTTTTGAACGATATTGTCAACGTGCAATACATAATTCCGATAATAATAATTCTTCTAACAATCAACAAATGGATTCTGCATTATGTTTAACGAATTCTAGACCACAACTATGTTTAACTGCTTCATCAAGTGACCATATTGATTCAAGACGTCATCGATCGAATCATCATCATCATCATCATTATCCGCAGCAGCAACACCACCACCAACAACAACAATTAGCAATTACAGCTGGACCATCTTCTCTACGTCGTACAACTCTAAATGAGTCTACAGTGAATGGAGTTGTTAGTAGTCGAATGAATAGTTTACACTATAATCATGCAGATTCAGGTAACGGTAGTAGTATTGCTGTTTCAACCACCAGCAATCATCATAATAATAACGAGGATGAAGATGACGATGAAAGTTTGTTGGATATAAGTGAAGGTCCCTATGGTGGTGTAAGTAACCTCTACTTTACATTCTCAACTAACCTTATTGTTTAGATAGAATTGTTACATGTAAAAAGTATTTGATTAAGGAAATGTTTGTTTTTGTTTTTGATAGTTTAAGTCAAAAACTGATTTTATTTGAACAACTATTGGTAACTAAAGAGGCATTGAACAGGTGTTTCGTCATATTAGAGAACTCTTCAGTGCGCATCCACTACCCTAATAGGGATTGGACCCATCATCTTAGGATCACATGATGGGTATTTAAATTTTAGACTATTGGGCAAGTATCCAATACTTTATCTAATTAAAAATAAAATGACAAACCTTCTAACTGAACGCTTGAACTGGTTTCCTAAGTTATTCTATAACCCCAAGCTAACTCATCGTACACGACAACTTGAACACAAGAGAAAAGGCGTGAAAGGTGGAAATAACGGTTTATTTTCAAGGTTGGTTTATGAACAGAAAATTGAGGATATTTCGGAAGGCCTTAGGCTTCTGGAATGTTCTGGAATGACAGTTATTTTTATTTCAACGACATCAGTGTTCACCTTAACAGTGAAATTCTTCGTCACAATATTTCAAATTGTGTCAATGATCGAGTGTAAACTTTTATACCTTCCAAAGATGGATAGTGGCCAACGGTGGAATCTAGAACGCGCATTACTTCCTATTTAAAACTTGTCAGTTGGATGTACCTGCATTGCAGAGTTGATGTTCATTCCGGTACTCGAACCCAGTACTGTTCAATTCAAACGCCGTCGCGTTGTCCAATCAGGTACTGAGTCCTAGTGGCCAACTACTTGTTCAATGGGGTCTCAAATAGGATGAAATGCGCCTCCTGGATTTCACTGCTAACCACTGTTCATCTTTGCTTATAAAGCTTGTGAATTAAGGCAATATCGAGGCAATACGCACAGGATGCACATATACCAATAATAGAATGATCAATTACAGTCCTAAACAACAATGAGAAGATAGAAGCAAATAATAACAAATGTATTTAAAACATCACCCCATTGCACAAGCAGGTGTCTATCAGGACTTAGTAGGTAAGTGAATAACGTGGTGGCGTTTGAAGCGAGCGGTACTTTGATAGTCCCAGGTATAAATATCGTTCATTAAAAATTTTAAATGAAAACCGATAGGATATTAATCGTACATCTTATACATTAACATGATGTAAAATATATCTATTTTTCATTTTATCCTTTTCTCTAGTCTACAACTAGATCTCATGATTCTGATGAAACTGATGAAATTGCTAAATGGTTATCTAGTCGACAATTGATACCTGTAAACTCACAGCAACAATCACAACACAGTCATCGTCCTTTTCAACACCAACAACAGTCATTGACTACAAACAGTCGTTCACATTCATGTGTACGAACAAATCATTTAAGTGCTATTACAAACACTACTACTACCACTACTTCTGCTGGTGTTTCTTTATATGCAACACAGAATCCATCAAATAAATCCGTTCATGTAAGTGTAAACTCCTTCCAAAGCTATAATTCCATTTATAAGCGGTCTGCTTCGAAGATTGACTTCTGTCGAAGTACAATTGAAAACCTTAGAAGATTGGACAACTATTTTTTTGCTCCTAGTATGAGATTATAATTATGGTGCTCATTATTGACTTACTTCAAAACTAACTCTAAGTTATGATAGGAAATCTTGCTCGATAGAGTTCAGACATATCAGCGATGAAGCATTCGTCACTAGGGGATTCTGATAATCGTCGAACTATATCTCAAATTGATTAGATTTGAAAATGTGCCACTAGTTGTCTAACGGTTTGTAAGATCTGAAGATTGTGGGCTCAATTTCTTAATGAAATCATGTATCCATACAACCGAAAAGTTCAATTATTGTTTATTGCTCCTTGTTTTCCATCAGTACCCCAACTGATATTAGTTAGTTAATTAAACTGATTTCCATTTAAAATCTCATCAGCAAATCTTACGATATTGTTTGCTTACGTTCAGGTGGTTTTTTCAGGGAGCCACACCCCGAGTCTCATTCACAAGGCAGTAGAGCAACGTTAGGAGATACAGTCCCATGGAAACCGATGACCAACAATAAGTTCATACGCCATTTATTCCCTCAGAATCCTGGACGCGATATACACCATTGGTTTGCAATCAGGATGGATCCTCTATATCTACCAACCCGGTTAAAGTGCCGAAGATTCGTTTTTCTTCCTCTCAATTTTTTAAAAATACCCCAGAGGCGAGAAATCAGTGAGTAGGATTTTCCTGGCAGTGGCTTCATGTAGCCAGGTGGATCTTTGTGGCCTTCACACGCTACTTAAACTCAAATATTCGATATATAGTGGGATGACTATATCATCAATGTTAAGGCTAGGCAATAAGTACTTAGAAAAGGTGATAATTCACAGAAGTAAGTTGGAAGAAAGCTACTGATCACCTGATTTTTGTTCGTGTGATAACCACGATCAGTGTTTGATGACTTTATGTGACATGGCTCAGAATCATTTCCAGTGACGCAGATACGTTCACTTTTTAACATCCTCTCGATCTTGAATTTCAGTATTTTTTCATACATACCTTTCTACTCTATCCTTTTAAACCAGATTCTTAAATTTTAGCCTTTCTTTAATGACCACATTATTTCGATCTCTCTTGTCATTTTCACCTCGTCGTGCTAATCAGTTACGACAACGTAAACCAACACACATCCGTACCAGGCTTTATGTTGATGATATGTGTGTGTCTTTGTCAGAAATTAATAGGTGTAGACTACCTGGTTGGGATCCGCGAGATGATAGCAACCGATGGTTAGAGACCTTGAATGTGACATGACTCAAAATCGTTTGCAATGGCGTAGGTGCATTCAATCTTTGTGTTCTCCCAAATTCCAATCTTCTTCCAATTTTACTCTTACTACCTCTACCACTATGGAATTTTAGTCGACAACTGCATCTCTGTGCTAATATGGTATGGCAATTCGAACTGATGTACGTACGTACGGATTTCTATGTTGTTGCTAACTGACTGAATAAATGAAATCTTTGAACGTATATTGCCTTTTAGTTAAAATTCGAATTAATCAACATAAAGTAGGAAAACATCATTAAAACTAGAGAAAATTATTGAATATTTTATAATTTTCTCTTCTTTCTATTGACTGTTTACTATGTAGATGTTAAGTTTATTTTTCCGTTTTTGTTTTTACCTTCTCTTTTTTTAATTTTTCAGTCTCATCAATCTTTTCATGAATTGTTGTAGTCACAGGTAAGAAAAAGCATCAACATTATCGTGGTTTATTTATTTATTTAAACACATAAACATTGGTATTTAATTGTGTCATAGACATGACTTTGGAGATAACATTTTTCGGTTCGTTGTTGTTAGCTTGACGTGGTGGTTGGACTTGCCTATTGTGATGAACCAGTCGAGCTCTACTGGCTGCAACAATCGTTCCTCAAGGTTCTATTATACCAGACAGGTCGGTTGAAGAGCGGTAAGACTAAAAGCAACAAACCTAAGGTTCGAAGACGAAGTTGTACTGCTTACTGTACGGAGTTATGATGGCAGTAAGGTGTTTCCTTCAGACAATCAACATAACAGCGATGTTTCCTTCCCACAAGGAGGGGTTGGTTTAGAAAAGGTCGACCCTAAAACCGAACACCTCCCCTTATCCCACGGATATCCGTCTCGGGCGGTGAGGTTTCACCATGTAGGGAGCTAACACGGAGATTAATCATAAAAAGGTCGTGTGTGACCGATCACAAGCAGTTGTCCCTTGAGCACTGCGGTCACGCTCTCAGGTCACTAAGACCATATCTAATTCGTTTTCAGGTACCTCCAGAAGTAGATAGCATTTTGATCGTCAAACACTTCAGAGATTGATTCTCTACCAGGAGATTCACTCGTTGACCTAGAATAGTCAGGACGCGTGTTTCGTCCTATTTGAGATTCGTCAGCTGGATGTACCTGCATCTCAGAGTTCATGTTCATTCTAGGACCCAAACCCAGCTCCACTGCTAGCCACTATCCATCTTTGCTCATAATGTTTGTGAATTAAAGCAATATCGAGACAGTTCGCACAGGATTCACATATACCAACAAGAGACTGGTCAATTGTAGTCCTTAAACATCAATCGGATGATTTAAGTCAACAATATCAAGTGAATTTGAACTTCACCACATTGCACAAGCAAGTGGCTATCAAGTCTCAGTAGATAAGTGGATAACGTAATGGCGTTTGGAGTGAACAGTACGTAGGTTCGAGTCGTAGTGCGAATATCAACTCTGAGATGCAAATACATACAACTGACGAGTCCCAAATGGGATGAAAAGCACGTTCCACTGCTATCCACTATCCATCTTTGCTTATAATACTTGTGAATTAAGGCAATATCGAAGCATTCCGCACAGAATGCACATATGTCAATAGGAGACTGATTAGTTGAAGTCCTAAATACCATAGGGAAGAGTCAAGTAAACAATATCATGTGAATTTAAACGTCACCCTATTGCGAAATCAGGTGACTATCAGTACTCAGTAGCTAAGTAAATGACGCGATGGCATTTGTAACGAACGGTACTGAGTTCGAGTTCCAGAATGAACATCAACTATAGAATGCAGGTATATTCAGCTGGCGAGTCCCAAATAGGGACGATTGGTTTATATAAATTATTTATTTATTTATTTTAACACATAGATATTCGTACAAGGAGGCACCAAATACATATGCGCCACACAAATCTCACTCGATATGTGTGAGGGCTATGATACTGTCCGGGTGCCCAAACCGAAGCATGTGGTTTTCTTAGGGGGCCACACCCGTATCGGATCCTTCGACCTGAAGGTCTGACCCACAAGGCAGTGGAGCATCGTAAGGAGATGCAGTCACATGGACGCTGGTGACCAACAATTAGTTCATTCGCCATTTGTTCCCACAGGATACTGGAGCCCATGTGCACCATTGGTTTGGAATCTGGTTAAAGCGCCGGACATTCTCTTTTCGTCCTCTCAATTTCGTAAAAAACACCCTTGATACGAGAAGGCATTAAGTAGAACTTCCCTGGCAGAGGCTATATACGTGTGGCCATGTGAGATCATTTTGGAGAGGGAGAGCGGACTCTCCCCATTCTCAACCGTACCAGGGCATTTGGGGGCGATTGATATAAATAATCGTTTGACATTATTTTATGATTATTTTGTTTAAATGAATTAATTCTATACAGAATTATAATTCAATTTCAATATTCAATCATGTCTTATGATGTCAATGAACACTTGATGTTTTGCTATGTTCATTGAAAGTACGTAATCATTTACAATATTATAGATCGTTGAAAGCATGTAACCCAATAGAGTAAAGAAGAAGAAGAAGCAGAAAAAGAAGAAAATAGAAGTAATCTATTTCATAGAGGATAATTCATTGAATAAATCTCCTGTTTCATATATATATATATATATATATATATATATATATATATATATATATATATACGTTCATATATATATACACGTTCACCATTCTATTATTTCCTACTTTACATTAGAACAAATGAATACTGATTATTATTATTATTATTACCATTATTATTATTGCGTAATATACATATATGTATATCTTAATGTTTTTCATTAAAAATCTATTTTGTTTTTCTAAAAGAGGAAACAATGAAATCACATTGTTTGCTTCCTTTTGATGTATTTCATCATTCATGACTTCATTTTGTTGCATTTTTACAAGATTGTTTCTTCTTTTTTTAAATCTTTATTTCATAGATTAAAATGATTATATATATATATATATTGAAGAGTTCTGAGCTACATTCCCCCCTTTCTATGTCTGTGTGTGTTTCTTTTGTGTATGAGTGCGTATATGTGCATGTGCGCTACATTTTCTCCCTTTTCTATGTCTCTAAGTGTGTATGTTTCTTCTGTGTATGAGTGCGTATGTGTGTGTTTGCATGTGCGTGTGTGAGTGAGTAAGTGTTTATCGTTGGGCCGTTCTTTTTTTCTTTCTCTTTTTTCCTTTTTTTTCACGTTTATCAAATTGTAATTTATTAAATGAGTAAATTATTGTCAAGGTGATTCCATTAAACTAAATTGTCTCTGTATATTATTAATTATCATATATATATATATATATATATATATATATATATATATATATATATATATACCTATATATATATTTATTCTTCATTTTAGTGAATAGAAGAAATCTGGTAAATCACTCATTAGTTATATGGTTTTCTGTGTTTGTTTGTTTGTTTGTTTCTTTTTCATTGTGTATGTTTTCATTTTCATTCGTTTATTAATGTGTATAAAGGAATGATCGATTCACACTTTGTTCTTGATCTCGATCTCATATTATTCAAATTGATCATTGAATATGTTATTTTTGATGATCTTGTTTTGATTTTATCGACATGAATCTAATCTATCTATATATAATAACTATATATATATATATATATATCTTTATGTAACATGAATGATCTGTTATCAAGTTATTTAATATTACCTTTTGAATTGATTGAGATTTAACATAGATAGACAGATAGGATAGATAAAGAGATATAAAGACAGAATAAATGAATAAATATATTTACTTATTTACTTACTTACTTACTTACTTACGCCTGTTACTCCTCGTGGAAGAGCATGAGCCGCCTACTGGCACTCTCCATCCAACCGTGTCCTGGGCAATCCTTTCCAGTTGTTGTTATTCATCTTTTTCATATCTGCTTCTATTTCCCGACGTAATGTGTTCTTTGGCCTTACTCCTTTCAGTTTCCCTTCATGATTCCAAGTGAGAGCTTGCCTCGTGATGCAGTTTGGTGATTTCCGTAATGTATGTCTTATCCACTTTTAACGTCTTTTCCCAATTTCCTCTTCAGCTGGAATCTGGTTTGTTCTGTCCCACAGAATGGTGTTATTGATGGTGTCCGGCCAGTCGATGTTGAGTATCTTGCGTAGACAACTATTTATAAATAGTTGTACCTTTTTGGTGATGATTGTAGGGGTTCTCCAAGTTTCAGTTCCGTTCAGTGGAACTGACTTGACGTTCGTATTGACAATTCTTACTTTGGTGTTGGTTGACAGTTGTTGTGAGTTCCATATGTTCTTCAATTATAGGAATACGGCTCTTTATTTGTCAATCCTCGCCTTTATGTCTGCATCTGATCCTACTTTTCATCAATGGTGATTTCCAAGTACATAAAGGATTCGAAATCTTCCAGAGTTTCGCCATTAAGTGTGAATGGGTTGATATTCTCTGTATTGCATTTAAGGATCTTACTCCGCCTGTAGGTCTTCTAGATTTACTACCGGTTCCAAGCCCGAGTAAAGGAGGAGGGTTGGTCATAGGGTTAACGATCCCAACCCGTAGAAAACTAACTCGCTAAAAAACGCTAACCAGAAAAAATAATTCGAATCACTAAATATACTACTTAATTAAATTATTTTCCGAATATATTTTTTCCGTAAAAACAAACAAACAATTATACAGATTGAATTTATATTGATTGGTCAATGTCATATTTGCTTCATATGTTAGTAGTGACCGAATATTAACAATCAAGTCGTAATGTTGTTACTAGTATTCGAATAATGAAAGTATACTAACTTGACAACTTTAGAGAGGGGGCTGAGAAACGGAGGGGATTCATCAGCTAATCAAGAAACATTGTTTAATTATAAAACAATGAAATGTATAAAGTAATAAAATTACAATGGAATAATGATTTTCATAATGATCAACTAACTATTACATGTTCAACTATTCATTTTAGTAAAGGAAAAAAAAGGTTGCGTTTATGTATTATGAGTTGAGATGGCTGACAAAGAAATGTTCCGGTTAGGTGATAAAAGTTAAGCTTCGAAGTTATGAGTTCGAGCGACGAATTATGAACGAATATCTGTGATGATGCTTGTCATCCTTTTGTTTACAGAATTTACAAACTTAGGATTTAGATTCAGATTCTGTAGTTAGAGTCATAGAGTGCTATTTGATTACACTAGCACTCTTAACTATGCATTGGGTCATATTAAGTGTGCCAATACATAAGTTGCATTAGGAGTAGGTAATTTAGCTTAACTGCCGTATTATATTCTCATGTCGGTTTCATAGTAGACATCTTTCTCAGCTTTAATGATTTTAGAAACCAAATACTGACAATTTTATTTTACTTCATGATAACATACAAGCCAACTCATATTCCTCTTTTAATTTTGTGCAAAACTCCATGAGGCACTATTCTATTTCTGATTGGCCTAGTCAAGGACAACACCATAGTATACTGTTACTGTCCAATTAACTTTATATCACATCCACTATATTGAAATGCTAGTTGTCTGGAAGTAGTTAACGGGAAATTTTGCTCAACTTGAGTTTTGTGTTAATTGGCACTTGTCAGAAAGGTGTACCTGCAATTTGGAGGGGACTGGTTTTTCTTGCAATTTTAAGTGATTTAGATTAGTGGTTACACTGCAACTTGTTCTATAGAATTCAGTCCACACTAAAAATGACTCTGGTCACTTATCAATGATCAGTCAACTGCAAATATCGTAATCCTTTAGGAACACAATTCCATGGACGAATTAATTGTATAGCTAGAGCTATTGAAGTTCAATTGTTATAAGGTTCATCATTTTCGCCAAAATTCCTGGGATGCGTTGTTGACGAATGCCAACTAGCACGAAACTCAACTCGAGCAGAATTTGTTGCCAACTGCTTACTTCTAACTACTGAACGTATATAAAAAACCTTATTTCACAAATATTCAGTATATTTCTATTTGAATAGCTAAAAGGTTTTTGAAATGGTTTAATACATACAATCTGCACAACACGTACATATGTCAACAATACTGATCCAAATCCAGTCTTTTGATATGAACGGGTGCTAATAATGATAATGAATATCATAAAGCCTGCTATGGCATTTGAACCGTAAGGTATTGGACTTGAGTTCCGAATTATGAATATCAACACCGGAATGTAATTACATCCAGGTGACAAGTCTCAAGTTGAACGAAAGTTGCATCCTGGATCCCAGTGTTAGCTACAATCCATTTATTCTATAAATTTAAATAAACGTTTGTTCATTAGTAAATGGTTTCGAGTTCGGTTCTCTGGTTCTATTATAAGGTTGTCATTGGTGAAATTGAGTAATCTGGAGTGACACAATTACTAACAATCCCATTATTTGATCATTACTCTATATCTATAATTGATTGAATTATAATGTCTGGATTTGTAATGATCAACTGTATAGTATTTTCATCATACCCTTAATCCTAGAATTATCTTCAGTTTCGTTTGATTGAAAGTACCATGCTTAGACGAAATAACTATCCAATGAACCTTAATTTTCAATAATATCACAACTACCATTAATTTATGATAGACAAGTGTCTTTTATGAAAACTATTCATCAATCAAAAAAATGAGAGGAAAATCTGACAAATATCTCATAACCGTCCCATTGATATGAATATGTTATTGGAAGGAATAAGCTATTCGATCTACTGATTTTGCGTTTTTTCTGTTTGCTGATACTCTTCCTCTAATGTTGTTATCGTCGTGGATGAATATTGGGACCTTCGGAACTTTTGTCCCAGATTGTTATTATTATCAATCACGACTACCATTGTGAATCCGGAAGCATTGGAAAGCTGTGTGAAGTTATACCCCAGTGGTCTAGAAATTATGCATTCGCGCGCCAGACAAAAGGTCGTGGGTACGATTTTCACTCGCTAGGTTATGTATGCCCACTTTTGAGCAGTCTCATAATAAGACAGGACATCCATCCAGTACTTCCGAGTTTTCACTGGTTGTCTAACTTTGATCGGTTAGTGATTCCAATGACATTTACTCATCTCTGCAATCTTGTACTGATAATTTATTGATTGAACTGTTAATCAATATAAATATATTGGAATGTATTCACGATTCGACTTTTGGTGTATATTATTCCATGTCTTTTCTTCTCACTTCGGAGTTGTTTGTTATGATGATTGAAGAGAAACTCAATTGTCGGAATACTGTTTAATCCATTCATGGAAGTATCTGTCCATAAAAAGCTAATTCTGTTATTTTATTGAACATTACACAATCACCTAAGTCTGAAATACCAACTATTTAGACACATCAGCTGGATGTGACTGTATCCCAAGGTGGATACTGACTCTGGGATGCAGATGCGTCTATCTGAAGAGTCTCAAATTGGAAGAAACTCGCGTCCTGGATTCCACTGCCAGCCGTCAACCATCTCTGTTGATAATTACTGATCTACGAATGAATTATAAAATAGAATAAACTAAGGATTTTCTATCGTACTGCTAACCATGTGAAAATACGAAATGACTGAGTATAATCAGTTTGATGTAAAATATGTAACGTAGAAATCTTCTAAAACCCTCATTAGTAATCATGATAGTGATGTACTCGCTAGAGAGTGGTAATTCCCAGAGTTCCGGTGGAAAGCTTGTGGTCGGTAGAATTCTGCAATATGGGATATGAGGTAGTTAACCACCAACCACAGTAGAGCAGTATTGTAGATTAATGAAAATTATAAATGCAATTAATTGTTAACCAATCTAAAGGTTTTCTATTGCGCACACAACAACAAACGCAAGAGAAGACGACCAGTGTAGCAGCAGCCTCAACATACACAAAGGAAAAATAAAAATTCTCCGATACATTACAACATACAACAATCGAATCACACTTGACGGAGAAGCTTTGGTGGATGTAAAGACCTTCACATATATGGACAGTATCATTGATGGACACAGTGGATCTGTTGCAGATGTGAAGATGCAAATCGGCAAAGCAAGAGCAACATATCGAACTCAAAACAACTATCTGTCAACCAACACCAAAATCAGAATTTTCAATACAAAGGTCAAGACAGTTCTACTGTATGGGGTGGAAACTTCGAGAACTATGAAAGTTGTCATCCAGTAGATAAAAGTGTTTATTAACATCTGTCTACGCAAGATACTTCGGATGCGTTGGCCAGGCACTATGAGCAACAAGTTATTGTGGGAGAGAACAAACCAGGAAGGAACGCTGGAAGTGGATAGGATACACATTGAGGAAAGCACCGAACTGTGTCATAAACGCAAGCCTTCACATGGAATCTTCAAGGCCAAAGGAAAAGAGGAAGACCAACGAACACATTATGCCGATAAATGGAGACAGATATGAGAATGGTGATCATGTCTCAGAATCGATCGCAATGGGGTCGGTGTATACACACTTTGTCTTCCTTTAAACTAACACATGCCAATCGCTTTAGGTCTTTCATTCTGCCAATTAATTCTATCTTCCTATACTATATCTTTATATGCAATCTTTCTTTTATATATTACCACCATTAAATGAACTGGTTCTATGAATTCATCTTGTTATACTAATGAGGTATAACAACTTGAACTGATGCATATAAGTGCTTGATCCGTAGTTTCAATTGACTGATCATTCATAACAATGTAGTAAATTTATATTCAATGTTCATTTATTATTTTATATTAGAAGTAATTGGCAATATGAATTAGAATAATTTCATGTTAAATATATAAACGATATAATTTCAAAAGAATAAAATAAAAAGAAGTAATAATATTGATAATAAAGAAAAAAGAAAAGAAAAATAGAGAAAAATATAACTGAGAAAAGAAAACACAATCTTGTATAGATGTAATTGTTATAGGATTACAATGAATACCATGTAAACTGTACATGTAAACTGTATTACAGATATAAAATATATATAGATATGTATAACCTGATTCAAGATTATTCACCATTGAACATATCAGAAATGATTTGTGGAATAGGATGGATTAGAATGATCGATTGGTGTCAAATGTTTTCCATCGTAACTAGTGTATATTGGTGAACTATTATTATTATTATCATGAGTAGCAGTAGTAGTAGTAGTATTGATAGTAGTATTCTGATTATATTTTGCTTTGATCATATTTAAATGATGTGAATAAGTTGTATAGAATTGATCATCTGAATAATACATACCAGGTTCTAAATTTGGTAAACAATGAATTATATTTGAATTGATTGAATAATCTGAATTCGAAATATTTTCAAAAGTTTCTTCACCTACTGAATAAAGAATTTAAGTAGGCTAAATATTATTTGATAAATCATGTATTATCAGTTGTAGTATGTTAGTATCAGTATAGGGGTTGTAGAGATTATTAAGTTTTTGATTGAGATCATGAACCGATTGACGTTAGACCAGCATTGGAAACCTGGAAGTACTAAAAGGCCGTCTCATCCTAATGTCGAAGTCCTCAGCAGTGCGCATCCACGATTCGGCCCGCGAGATTCAAACCCAGGACCCTCAGTCTCGCTCTCGAACGCTTAACCTACTGGAGCACTGAACCTTCATTCAGTGGTGTTAGTGTCTAACATCAACCAATCCACGAAATCGTACGATCACCTCCCATTGTACTGAGGTAGGTGCCTGTCCCTACCCGACACGGATTAGCTTCAGTGGTCACGGCCTCTCACTAGAACTCCAAGAATTCCCTCACGATGCACAGGTTAATTATTAGTATAGGGGTTGTGGAGATTATTATGTTTGTGATTGAGATTATGGACCGATTGATGTTTGGTTACATTTGGGATACTATGGATGATAACAAAGCATTGAATTATTATTTTATTCTACTATAAAGCTTAACAACAGTATCCATGCATAACAACTCATCAAGAGGTAATGAATGGCTTTCAGGTCTCGCGGTATTTAACAGAATATGAACCCAAATTTCAACACTGATTTTTTTTAACTCCATGGCCTAAACATGATGTATATCTGTGTTTACCTATCATCTTCAGTTCAAACAGTAAGTGAGCAATTATAAATGAGATACATTATTGGCTAGTGTCGATTATTCACCTGATCAAGATCTCTGTCTACATATTGATATCTGAATCAAGAGGACAATTATATATGTATCTAGCCAATTCTCGATCTTCCTACAGTCATAGCTATATGAACAAAAGAATATAAACCATATAGGATGGAATTAAATCTTGTTGAAAATTTCGTTTATGGACCGTTGGAATTCAGTTTTCTTGGTAACCTGAATTCTACTCTTTCAACTTACAGTTCAAATTTGATCATGTCAATACTAGTTTACTGAATGATACAACTTTTGTGGAAATCACATCAACCTTAAAGGCAATTTAATTCACTTCATTTACAAAACATAAATATGTTGTCAGTGTACTTGTCGTCAACCTATCTGACACTGATCACGATTTGTAGACTTTATATACACGTTTTACTTACTTATTTACACCTGTTACTCCTCGAGGCGGAGGATAGATTGCCCAAATGGATTTGATCATAATTGTTCATCGATGATACTTAATACACGTTTTACATTAAAATTATTGAGTTTAAATTAGTATCATGAATAATGGATCAATGTTATACGACCATTGAAAACCTGGGAACATTGGACAACTATGTTGTCCTAGTATGAAACTCCTCATCAGTGCTCATCGACCATCCCATACGTTAGACTTGAACGCAAGACTTTCGTCCTCGCACACGAACATTTAACCTATACTAATATTTAAATGACTCTCAAAATAGGTTTCCTTTAATTCAATCAACTTGATTGATATATTGAGACTTACTTATAAAACAAAGTAATGAATCGTTTTTAAATTGCATCCAACTGTGATATAAACATTGAAACTTACTTACTTACGCCTGTTACTCCCAATGGACGATAGACCACCGACCAGCATTCCCCAACCCACTCTGTCATGGGCCTTCCTTTCTAGTTCTATACAATTGCTGTTCATTCTTCTCATGTCTGTGTCCATTTATCAGGGCAATGTGTTCCTTGGTCTTCCTCTTTTCCTTTGGCCTTGAAGATTCCATGTGAGGGTTTGCGTTAATGACGCAGTTCGGTGCTTTTCTCACTGTGTGTCCCACCCACTTCCAGCGTTTCGTCCTGATTTCTTCCTCCACTGCAATCTGGTTCGTTCTCTCCCACAATAACTTGTTGCTCATAGTGCCTGGCCAACGCATCCGAAGTATCTTGCGCAGACAGATGTTAATAAACACTTTTATCTACTGGATGATAGCTTTCATAGGTCTCGAAGTTTCCCCCACACACACACAGAATAGAACTGTCTTGACATTTGTATTGAAAATTCTGATTTTGGTGTTGGTTGACAGATAGTTGTTTTGAGTTCGATATGTTCTTCATTTGTAGATATGTTACTCTTGCTTTGCCGATCCCCACCTTCACATTTGCATCAGATCCACCGTGTTCATCAATTATGATGTCCATATACGTGAAGGTCTTTACATCCACCAAAGCTTCTCCGTCAAGTGTGATTCGATTGTTGCATGTTGTAATGTGTCGGAGAGTTTTGGTTTTTCCTTTTGTGTATGTTGAGACGTACTGTTGGTGAGGCTGCTGCTACACTGGTCGTCTTCTCCTACATTTGTAATTGTGTATGCGATAGAAGAACCAGGTCATCTGTGAAGTGTAGTTAGTCCAGCTACATCCTAGCTATCCGCTGTATCCTATGCTTCCCCTCAGATGTTGATGCCTTCATAATCTAGTCCATCATCAGGAGAAAGAAAAAGGGTGAGAGTAAGCAGCCCTGTATTTCATCGATCTTTCCTTCGAATGAGTCTGTCAATCGTCCTCCATACACGATTTTTCAGTTTAACCCATCATAAGAATTCCATATAATATTGATCATGTTCTCACACACGTCATAGTATTGAAGAAACCTTCATAGTATTGGCTTGTTCACGCTATCAAATACTTTCTCATAGTGAATGAAGTTGATGTTAAGTATTGATATAAACATTGAAACATTGAATAATATAATTCAAACAAATTCGGTAATAGAAAAAAAGAATCCATTCAGTAAAATAAAAGTAAATAAAACTTACAATGCATTGTGATTAGTGATTGATTTACATCATTATTATTAACATTATGATTATTATTGTTGCTATGGCTACCGATATCGAAATTAGCGCTAAATTTTTTTACTGTACTCATAATTGGTTGAACCGCTTGATAATATTGTGTTAATGTATCAATATTCGATTGTTTCTCTGTAATACAATTATCATTATTATTATGATTATGATTAATATTGTTATTATCATAATAATAATCTAATACATTAGATACATGAATTGATGGAATAGATTCTAATTCAGATTGTATTATAGGATCATTGAATGAATTCGCTTCAATATTCGTTTGTTTTATCATAGATATAGTTGTATCTATGGTTGTAGGATACATTTTATGTAATTGTGTTGTTATTGTAGATGAGTTGATAGGTAAATAATGATTGATATTAGTTAATTGTTCATTTATTGTATCATCTATTTCATGTATGATTGGTATATTATTAACATGTGTCATTGATGATACAGTTGATAATGATAATGAAGATCCAGATGAAGAAACGGAAGAGGCGGAAGAAGCGGAAGAGGAGGAGGAGGAGGAGGTGAAAGATGTAGATGTTTCAGTAATTTGTGAAGTATACATATCATCATTATGTGTTGAATATAATTTAGGCATTGAATAGATTGTTGGTAATTTATTATTCTCTTCATGAATTATATATTTATTGAATGAATGTTTTATGGATGATTTCAAATGATTGGATTCAATATTACCATTTGATTCATTTATTGTATCTATATTATTAACAACAATAAAGGAAAGAAAAAGTTTGATTAGGAAATAAAAGATACTGTAGATGAGATTACGATTCTAACAGTAAAATGGAGAAGTATAGGCCACCCAATAGGCTGTTCTCTAGCCAAGCCTGTCCTGTGCAATTCTTCCCAGTTCTTTAAAGTTGTTGTTATTCATCCTTTTCATATCTGCTTGCATTTCTCAACGTAATGTGTTCTTTGGTTTTCCTCTTTTCCATTTCCTTTCAGGATTCCAAGTTAGGGTTTGCAACAAGCAGATATACACTCCGTAAAATATTTTGAAATCAGTATGTTGTATATCAAAGAACGTGATTACTAGAGAAGATAAATTGGTGAGTATAAAATTTGTGGATGATATTTGAGGGATGTTTGAGTGACTTTGGTAATGTCCATCTACTTACGTACTCTGTAACACCCGTTACCCGTCGTGGAGAAGCATAGGCCGCCCATCACGATTCTTCCCAAAATGATGCTTGCCTCGTGACTCAGTTTGATGATTTACACAATGTATGTCCTACACACCTTCAGCGTCTTTTCATAATTTCTTCTTCATTTGAAACTTGGATGGATGTTGAGTATCTTGTGTAGACAATTGTTTATAATTAACTGTAATTTTTGATGGTTGTAGTAGTTGTCAAAGTTTCCGCCCCGTACAGTAGGACTAATTTGACGTTCGTATTGAAGATTTTGACTTTGATTTCGACTCGCAAACAGTTACTTTGAGTCCCCTATATTCTTCAGTTGTAGGAATGTGGTCCCTGCTTTGTCAATCTCTGCCCTCACTTCTGCATCGGATTCTATTTGTTTACCAATGATGTTGCCAAGGTACTAACATCTTTCCACCTCTTCCAGATCGTCTCCATCAGCTGTGATTGGGTCATGCTCTTTGTGCTGTACTCTGGGATCTTGATTTTTCCTTTGTGTATGTTGAGACCTACTGATGCAGAGGCTTTCGGTACACAGTCTGTCTTCATATGCATTAGATCCTGTATATGGGATAGAAAAATTAGGTCATCTGCAAGGTCTAAATTGTCTGGTTGCATCCAAGTTGTCCATTTTTTATTAAGTGCTTCTCCTCAGATATCGAGGTCTTCATAATCCAGTCAACCACCAGAGAAAAGAGTAGGGTATTAGCTTTGTCTGACAACTGTCTTCACTACATTTGGGGTCGCTGCCTCCACTACGGATGAAGGTTCCATGACGGAAAGAATTTCTTAAGGAGTTTGAGGCCGTGGCGGAGCTAGTGGAGGTGAAGGAGCCCAAGGTGAAGATGGTGGTGCTATGGACGCTGCTGAGGGGCAGGGTGAAGGAGGTATGTGACAGTTTGGACGGTGCTGGAGGAGAGGCGGTATGGGAGACAGTCACGGAGCGGTTGATCACGGGGCTCGACAGCCCAGTGGACAAGGAAGAAGCACTGCAGAAGTTCTGGCCGCAAAAATGACGATCGATGTTGACCCACTGGTGCTGGCTGTGGAGCTTAACAGGTTGTTGCAACGCGCGCTGCCGAATCTGGATGAAGAGTTAGAGACACAGTTGTTGGCGTCGCAGTTTATCGAGAGCATGCCTGCCACTGTTCCTCAGCAGCTGAAACTAGTAAACACTGCACAGCCTATGGATACCAGTAAACTGACTAAAGTAATCCGACATTCGATTGCCCGAACAATATCTCCAGTCGGATGTGAAAATCCGGAGATAAACAGTGACGAAAAGAAGATTGATGAGTTGCAGCGTGAGATCGCTACAATATGATTGAATCATAAAAGGAATGATAAGTATTACCCTCATGGAGGGATAGGACATTCTATTTCTGACAAGTGTCATATCTACTTATATCAACGCAAGTATCACACACCATAACAATTTCAACTTACAATTAAACACCTTAATATTTCATTAAATATAACAATGAATATAAATAACTATGATTATGCTTACTGAAAGAAACATCAAAATCTTGATTAGAAAAAGAAACATAATAAAAAGTACCTAGAAACACATCAATTTATATCAAATTCAATTGAGTATTAAACAAACAGCTGTTATACAATGACAAATCGAATGCCTTGGTACGGACATATGCATACAATCACTGACAGGGAAGTCCTGCTCACTGCCTTCTCGCATTGTAATGAAGGAGAACATAGGTGAGGACAACCGATTATATCAATCTTCTGCTGCCAGATATGATATTGCTGACTCGTATTATATACTACTTATGTCAATAAAAGTAGCAAACACCACAGCACCACGAGTGTTGTTTGCGAAATTGAGAGGATGAAAAGCGAATGTCCGGTGGGGGCTTGAACCAGGTTGGTGGATATGGAGGGCTCACATAGGGGGGCTGGAAAACCGTCATTCCAAACCAGTGGAACACATGGAGTACAAGATCCTGAAGGAACCAATGGGATGTGAACCAATCATTGGTCACCAGCTACCATGGGACTGCATCTCCTTACGATGTTCCACTGCCTTGTGGATCAGATCTTTAGGTCAAAGGCTCCAGGTGTAGTCCCTTAAGAAAATCACCTGCTTCGATCTAGTCGTCAGGGATGTATCAAACCCTACACACAAACCAAGTAACTTGTATGGCGCATATCTATTTGATACCTCCTTGTATCAACGTTTAAGTGTTTAAATAAATAAATAAAGAGAAATCATTACTTACTATTCAATAAAATCTCTGATAATAAACCATCTAATTTAGTAAAACCCATTTGATGTATAATTTGTAATTTATGAATCATTTGATAAGTAACTGATCGAAATTCTGGTATTAATAATAATAATGCACCGAAACGACCTTGTGGTAAATATAATTTACCATTCATTATATTCATTAATTCCATTTGTATGAGATATTGACAACTACGTATTAATAAACGTCCATTTTCTGATAATGATTCACAACCTTTGTTTTTTGTTGATAAAAAGCAAATAAACAAAATAATTTTAAATTACAGAGGTAATGGATACTACTCACAAGATTATTTATAAGTAGTGTGTAACGGAAGTAAACTGTTATAACTTTGTGATGTTGGTTCTTTGTTCTTTATCCCCGTAACCAATTGTTATAATTTGTGGCCTGTGTACCCTGTTAACGTATAATGAGATGATACCACCAATTAGAAAGTAGTGAATTATCGGTCGAACGCCTAAAACCTGTGCGATCAGTCTAGAGTACTTAACGCTCGTGCTTCTGACTTTTTGTGAAATATATTTCCCCGTTCGGACTTCGACTTTTCTCTCTAATTAGCGAGGCTAGGACGCAACACAATAGCTAGTTTGTTGGTCTTTGGTCACAAGTCTTTGTTCTGTTCTCAGACTAAGTGAACTCGTAATCGCTTCAAACCTAGCATTAACATCAAATAGAGTGAAAAGTTGGTGGAGAAGATTTGTAGCTCAGATGGATGATTTTGATAGAGTTTTTTTTCTCTGAGTTGGATGGTTTGGTCTTGGAGTTTTCATAGATATGTGGAACGTTTGGTTAGAGGTAATTCCAAAAACACTAGAGGATTCTTAGAAGCATGGCATTCAGGTCAATCAGTCGTCAACAAGTATATTGAAATCAAGCCAATTTATCAATGAATCAGGAAAATTATGAACAAACATAGAACTAAAAACCAAACCAGCGGGAGATACAACCAAAACAAAGAAGTAAACAGTGACAGGTTCAAGGTCAACAAGAACTAATCAACATCGAGGTGTGCAGGATAAGCTGTGAACTACATGTGAAGAAATTCGAACACTTCACTTCGACCTGAAGTTTGTGCTGATGATGTCCTTCAGAAGGACGATGGAAGCTCCACGACCAAACCATTCAGCTCAGGAGTGAAGAGTTTCAGTGTATTGAAAACATGGAGTTAGTAATACATTTGAAGACGGTAGAATACACCGAAAGATGAAAATGGACAATTGAAGGCTATATATGTTTATTATGTAAATACTTTGTAACTTCATAAAGTAAACAAACATTTCTCCTGCCTATTGTCTTATTTTAGACAAGTTTACTAATTATATTCATATAAGTGTAGTGCAGTGCTACTGATATCGACAGGTATAAGTAGTATATATCACCAATAGAAAGTGAAATGCCTGGAGTCAGAATGTTAAGAAGATCGAAGAGAAGAGAGCAAGAACAGAGAGTGATTGCTGTGGAAACGAAGAAACAACAAATTGTTTGGTTCTCAGATCTTACCAGGATATTCTGTAATGTTCTGTTAAAACATTTTGATTGACCCAACTGGTTTTCCCGTCTATCACAGCGTTAGTGGTGGTATAAACAGTGGATTATGTTATGCCCTTATGCCCTGAGAATATATATCACGTAATATGATCTCCAATTAGAGCACCAACTTATTGAACAGACTAGTGACGTATAAAACAGTACGAGCAGTTTAGTGTCAAGTCTGTGTCTTCCAAGATAGTAGCTTCTTGCCTAACTCAACCGGTTCAGTCCAGAACATTAATATTAGCGTCTGCAATAATAACCATGTATTTGAATGTGAGAGAGTATTACTGATAAATTGGAAGTAACTTAAGAATAGTAAATCATATAATCATAGCCAATAGATTAAATGGAAGCTTATAATAAAAGGAATATGAATGTACATGTAATAATAGTCCATAAATAGATCCTAGCAGTTATCATTCACTTATTCTTCGTCCGGATATAATAGAAATAAATGAGTGACTGATCAAACTTGACAGATTGTAATAGGAGTAGTGAAGTACACTATTACTCTGTGTTTATTAATTAATGTACTTAAATATCTTAGTTCTATAACGGAACAATCGATAACAAATTAGCGCACTTCTGAGGAGTCTGATAATAGAATGAAATGGCTATTCAGTGCTTTTAGGTTTCTCATGGTGGTCTAGCTTCAATTGACTTACGATAACATCCACAAAACCCCTTCTGATACAAATTAGCCTAGAATTGATTTTTATTGAATAAGAAACTGAATGATCTATGTGTACATCCCATATAGACAATAAATTTCCTCAAGATTTCAGATATCTCTTCCTGACAAGCGTGCAATTGTACAGAACAAAAGTCTATCTAAATGTATAGGTTAAATTCTTTTGTAAACACAATTTTCATTATTGTCTAATGTTCGAATCTCGCGAGCGAAATCGTCGATGCGCACTACTAAAGAGTCCCATATTGAGATGAAACAACCGTCCAGTGCTTCCAGGTTTTCTATGGTAGTCTAGCTTCAATTGACTCATGAATTCAAGTATAGGATTACCAAAATATTTAAAAAAACCCTACTAATACTAATCAACGTATGCTCACTAGTGACTGACTTCAAGAGGTATATCCTGGAGTTCTAATGAGAAGCAATGACCAGTTGAGCTCAACTGGGTCTGTTGTGAGATAGTAACTCACTGAAGACAATGGTGGATATGTCATCCAATTTCGTGAATTAAATAAAGTTTAATATTAACACTGTTGGATGCCAGCCTGTTCAGTGGTCTAGAGGTAAGGCGTTCGCATGCAAGACCAATAAGTCCTAGGTTCGAATCTCATGAAATGGGACAGTGGATGTACACTGCCAAGGAAAAGTCTCACAATACGACGAAACAACCATCTAGTACTTCCAGGTTTCCCATAGTCGTCTAGCTTCAATCGACTCATGATCTTTGAACATACAAAAGAAAACATAATAATGATGATAAAACCAATCTATTCTTACATACTTGGATCAAAAAACATTATTGCTCTAAAACAAACAATTTCAATTTCATCTAAGCATAAATTTTGTATTGGTTGATAGATTTCATTAATAATCATATTAGCTAAATCAGCTATTTCTGGTAATGGATTTTGTCTTGATATAATACGATTATTACCTAATAAAATAAATTGTGGTTCATAATTAATAGATTGTAAATAAGTAGTATCTATTGTATTATCAATGATTTGATTCTTTTGTAATGACTGATCTCCATTATTATTATTATTACTACCATTATTAGTCGTTGGTGTAGTAGTAGTTGTAGTAGTAGTAACAGTAGTATTCCATGAATTAGTTAATGTGGTTGTCGTCGTCGTCGTCGTAGTAGTAGTAGTAACCATAGCAACAACATTTGAATCCAAGGTAATAGTTATATCATCTATAGTATCATTGATAGATATATTGTCATTTTGATTAGTGTTTTGTTCAAAATATTTTGATTTTTCTATTTTATATTCATTTGATTTATTCAATGTTGGTCCTAATGTAATTGATCGCCATATAGCACCAAGAATAAGCATTTCACCAGCATGTGCTTGTAATAATGCAATCTATTCAAAGAAATTAAATAAAAATTACTCATTCTCAAAATCAAATAAAAAGTGAAAAACCAAAGAACACATCATATTGAGAACTGAGGATAGACATGAGAAAAATGAACAACAATTGTATAGAACTAGAAAGGAATGCCAAAGGCAGTGTGGGTTAGAGAATACTTGTCAGTGGTCTATACTCCTCCATTGGGAATAACAGGCGTAAGTAAGTAAGTAAGTGTTATAACTCTGTTTCTTCTTACGGTTAATGACCCAGCTTATTCCTATTGCTTGGTATTCTCGGACACCGATTCACTCGACAAGTCCCCAAATCAAAACACGGTTGAACAAGAAAGAGATTATATTCCAAATAGCAAGTCAGAAGCCAGTAGGAAGCACAATAGGGGAAAACGTCGGTATATTTATAGTTTTTACATAAGAAGATTCCAGAATATTCTCCGACTATCGACTACTGCTGATTGGATAAGAATCAGCCAATCAGCGTGCACCAAAACAATCATGCATTGAGCATGCTTTAATCTAGTCTATGTCCCGCTAACAGTAAGTAAATACATTTTGATCTGTAATCTGACTTACTTGATCATTAATTGTTAATGATGTGAATACGGATAGATTTTTAGCCCATTCAATTAAAAATATTAATTGAGTACGGATTGATTCACAAATATCATTAATATTAGCTAAATTATTTTCATGTAATTCTTTATAATTTGATTGTTCATTATATAAATCTGATGATTTTTTAGTGATATTAATATAATTTTGATGAATTGCCTATCAATAGAAAAAGGAATTAAAAAAAAATCTATTGAGAAATAATTATGGATTGATTCATATAATTGAATAGTTAGATTATCATGGTGAAACCTACAAGTACTGTATGACTGTTTCGTCCTACTGTGGAACTCCTCAGCAGTGTGCATCTACGATAAAGTGTTCACATATGAAACTGATTAGTCCTGGGTTCGTGTTATGCCTGTGGGATTGTGGATGTACATTGTTGACAAGTCCCGTAGTAGGACGAAACGACCATCTAGTGCCTTCAAGTTTTCCCTGATGATCTAGCTTTATTTATTGATTTATTTATTTTATTTTATTTTATTTTAACACATATATATTTGTACAAGGAGGCACCAAATACATATGCACCACACAAATCTCATTTGATATGTGTGAGGGCTGTGATACTGCTCGGGTGCCCAAACCGAAGCAGGTGGTTTTATTAAGGGGCAACACCTGGAGCCTTCGACTTGAAGACCTGATCCACAAGGCAGTGGAGCATCGTAAGGAGATACAGTTACTTGGTAGCCGGTGACCAACGATTGGTTCATACGCCATCTGTTCACTCAGGATACTGGAGCCCATGTTTTCCATTGGTTTGGAATGAGGGTTTTCCAACTCCCCTATGTGGACTCTCTATATCCACCAACCTGGTTCAAGCTCCCACCAGACATTCGCTTTTCATCCTCTCAATTTTGTGGACAACATCCCTGCCACGAGAAGGCAGCGAGTAGGACTTCCGTGGCAGAGACTATATACGCGTGGCAATGTGAGAGCATTTGGAGAGGGGGAACGAACTCTCCCCACTCTCGGCCGTACCAAGGCTTTAATTGACTCATGATCTCAATTATTAAAATTACTATAATATCCACAAAATCCCTACTGTTAGTAATTTAATAGTTGAATTCATGAGACAATTGAAGCTGCTAGAAGATCATGGAAAACCTGGAAGCACTGGACGACCTATTTTTCCTAGTATGGGACTCCTCAACAGTGCGCATCTACAATCTCGCAAGCCTGATTCGAACCTATTGATCTTGTTTGTGAACACTTAACCGTGGATGCGCATTGTTGAGGATGAAATGGTAGTTCAGTGCTTCCAGGTTTTTCATAGTGGTCTGGCTTTAATTGATTCATAAATTCAACTATTAGGATGACTACAATCTCTAAAAAACCATCATTTGTATAATTAAATAGGGTAATTCATTTTAAATTTTTAAATTATATTTTTCAATAGTTATCAGTTTCATCAAAGACATGTGTTTCGTCTCATTTAGGACTCTTCAACTGAATATACTTACATCTAAATAGTGGGCATTCACAATTGAATTTCAATTCGGTATCTTTAATAATAAATTATGACCAAATAATAATTCACTTAGGATGTATAATCACAAGTAACGTGTAACCCTCAGTTTTTATGACCACTTTGCATAGAAGATTATCTATGAAAAAATATGACTGTAAACCAGATTAGTCAGCATTAATTAGAGCCAATTATGATTGATATCAGAAGGGGTTTTGTTCATCTTATAGTGATTTTACTAGTGGAGATCATTAGTCGATTGAAGCTAGACCACCATGGGAAACTTGGAAACACAAGACGGTCGTTTCGTTCTATTGTGGGACTCCTTAACAGTGCGCATACATGATCCCACCTCATGAGATTCGAACACAGGACCTATCAGTTCAACGCACGAATGCCTAACCTCTAGATCACTGAGTTGGGCGGCATCTATCGGTGTTAATATCTAACTTCAACTAATCCACGAAACTAAGCCACCGTCCACTATTGTCTTCAGTGACTTGCCATCTCACAACAGACCCGACAGAACTCCACTGGTCACTGCTTTCCACTAGAATCGCAGGAAATACTTCTTGAAGCTAATCACTAGTGACCATATACTATGATTGAGACAACTGAATAGTTTGTTAGACATTGTATGGTACATCTGTCATTCTAACGAACTGATTTTTCTTTTTCTCTTCCAAATAAGATTGGATCGAAGTTAAAATTTCAATCCATAACAAAAGTATGGATAACAAACTCTGAAGGTTCTTTTCGAAACAACCGAGATATTCTTGTTGCTATGTACGTAAATTTTTGTAACAAATATATAAGACTATTGAAATCAGATAACACTCTAATTTAGACAACCATTGAAGATCTGAAAGCAATGGATAGCCATCTGACATCAATATATAACATCTCAACAGTATTGATCTACGACTGTGAAATCGGTAATGAAACTCAGGATCTTTTGTCATCCACTCAAACATTTAACCTCTAAACCTCTAAACTGAGCTGAAATCCATTGGTTTACATATCTAATTTCAATCAATCCATAACATTTTTCGAACATTCTTTTTTTTCTGTAGGTAACTTTTTTCCCACTTGACACAACTAAACTCTAACGATCATGACTTTTTACTAGAACTTACAGATGAACGCTACTTAGAAGTTTCAGATAAGCATGAAACAACTGTCCAGTACTTCCAGATTTTCTTATAAGTCATCTAACTTGAATCAGTTTGTAATCTCAATAAGAACCAACAATCTTCACAACTCACTCGATGAGGCCTTGTGCTATGGGTATAACCCTATATTAGTAAAAATATAATAAACATAAAACATAAATTCACTTGGTATTGTTTTGCTTGTATCTCCTCATTGAGTGTGTTTTTTAAGACTGCAATTGATCAGTCTGTTATTGGCATATGTGCATACAGTGCGTATGCCTCGATATTGTAATGGGGGGATACAAGTCAAACAATACCAAATGCATTTAAATTCACCCCATCGCATAATCAAGTGGTTATCAGGACTCAGTAGCTGAGTGGATAACACGATGGCGTTTGAAACGAATGCTACTGGGTTCGAGTCACAGAGTGAACATCAACTCAGATGCAGGTACATCCAGCTGACGAGTCCCAAATAGGACGAAGCGCCCGTCCTGGATTCCACTGCTAGCCGCTATCCATCATTGCTTATAAAACATAAATTCTCATACTTTCTTACTGATTATTACTGTCATAAATATGATACATGGCAACAAGGAAACTTCAAAAAAAACACACACATTTCATACATTGAACATTGAAAACAATGTAAACACTATCACAATAGGACGTACACAATTAGCTATTGCTTCAGCTTGTAATAATTTTTGTAAATCTATACTTGAATGAATTGATGAATTAGGATCATAAGTTGTATGACGATTACTTATTTTATCACGTTCTTTTTGTACAGCTAAAAAGAAATTTAAAAAGATTAAACAAGTGAATAATCAATGAAATATAGATCAAATAGTTAAATTCATAAGTTGATCCAAGCTAGATCTCCGACCGTTGTTGCTACCTTGATGTGGTGGTCGGGCCTGCCTATCGTGATATAGCTACAACAATCGTTTCTCAAGGTCCTACCATGTCAGACAGGTCGGTTGATTAAAAGCAACAAACCCAAGGTCCGAAGGCGAAGTCGTACTGATGACTGTACAGAGGTGTGACGGCAGTAAGGTGCCTTCCCACAAGGAGAGGTGGGGTTAGAAAAAGTCGACCCTATAGATGGACACCTCCCCTTATCCCACGGATATCCGTCTCGGGCGATGAGGTTTTACCATGTAAGGAGCTAACACGGAAATTAATCATAAAAAGGTCGTGTGTGACCGATCACAGGCAGTTGTCCCTTGAGCACTGCGGTCACGCTCTCATGCTCTCATCAATAGCACACATCACACTTGGAAGTCGATGTCTAAAAGTATTCAAGTATAAATGTATCATCATCAAATATTTCAAGGTTATTTATGGTTTTTAATTTGAGTAAATACAAAAACTGAATCCGAGTAATCATCATATCAATAGTTTACAAAGTTAGAACACACTGATTCACATCAAGGAGTGCATTCATACTGATTTGATGGCGAGGCTATGATTAATGTACGAACCAATCAGATTTAAGACAACAGGTCTTGGATTTTGATGTGAAATTCACTCATACATTCTTCTAAATAGAATCTTGGCATTTAAGCTGATATCAGTTCATGATGAAAACCCTAAATCTAAATTCTAACCCTTAACATCAGTTGTCAGTCATTACCTATATTCCTCAAACTGCTTTATAATCTTCATTTAGCCCTATTAAGTAGGTAGACCCTCTCAAGGTCACTTTGACGTCGCTCAATGATCGTCTATATATTATAGTTTCACTGAGATTGAAGTATTTCATCGAACCAGTCCATTATGTCTAATCATTTGAATGGATCCAATGAATTTGTACACTAGCTTATTTCATATCTGATGAACAAGTGATATCTTAATGGTTGAAGACACTACGGTTTTAATTCATAGATTCCAGATTCGAATCCCATCATACCTACTTTGCTTTGGACAACCATGTAGTATTATTTGTTCTTATACAAACTACATAGAACCGAGACTGAATACCTAGATAGACATTTTTGATGGTCACATTCGTAAGGACATCATTTAAAATGTAAGAAGTAAAATTCATCGTCATATTTTACATGTAGACAATTCATAATTTCCATTTGGAATCCTCAAAACCAAAGGAAAAAAGGAAGATCAAAGAGCACATTACGCTGAGAAATGGAGATAGACATGTGAAGAATGAACAACAATTGAATAGAACTAGAAAGGAAAGCTCAGGACAGAATGGGTTGAAGTATGCTGATCAGCAGCCTTTGCTCCTACATCAGGAGTAACAGGTGTAAGTAAAGTATGTAAGTAAGTATTCATAATTACAATAGAAAGATACAGTTTTATTTCTTACCAGATTCTTTCATACCAACACGAAAACATTTACGAAAACGACAAAATCTACATTGATTACGTTTATCTTTTGTCACAATACAATTTTTCTTATGACGACATGTATATGAATGTTTACGACGTACAGAACGTCGAAAAAATCCTTTACATCCATCACATGAATAAGCACCATAATGTTTACCTAGACATGATGAAAATTAGGAAGAAAAAAAAACGAAGACAGAACAAAGTTAATCCCATGGAACGAGATAAAGAAAGTTCTACTTGAATGGGTCAAAAATAAATCAATCTACAATTAATTGATCACTCAATGGTGATCAATATTATGTGTGTCAAGTCCTTCTTAGTGCAGATTGAATGCTATCGAACAAGTTGCAATGTGGCCACTAGTCTAGATGATTCAACATAGCTTGCACTATGTTGAGATAAGATGGTGGTTGGAGGTAATCAATAGGAAACCCTGTAATCTCGAGGGAACTAGTGCTACTTGATTACAGGTACGCCTTGTTGACGAGTGCCAAGTAGCACGAAACCCGAGTCCAGGGTTTCTTGTTGACTACCTCTAACCACCATCTTATAAATGAATCTAGTTTGATCTATTTAAAAACATTCCATTTCCGTAAAGTTTCAACTCCGCCTGGAGCCCCTCTGGAGCTACTGCCGGTCTCAAACCCGGATAAAGAAGGAGGGTTAAGCATGAAGTTAGCGACCGCAACCCGTAGAAAACTTATTCGTTAAAAAAACCCTAATTAGAAAAATTATTCCGTAAGGTCTTCCCCCTTCTTCAATCTTACTTTGGATGTTAGATTATGTACAAAATAAAACAGTGTAGTAATAACATGATAGGTTCTGTTTTGTTCTGACAATGATACAATGATTCTGATGGCTTCGCTTCGTTAATCAATCAACTCGATAATCATTAGAATATAAATCTCAAAGGTGTTTGAGATCAGAAGGTAATGGATAAGCAGCAACTACAGTTTATTGACAGATAGCGCAGATCACAAAGTTATAAGCACATCAAGAGAATTCGAAGCGGAGAGACGAGTACATAAACAAATTTGTAGTCGAATAGCATAAGGGCACAAAAAGGCAAAGTAAAAGCTAATAACAGGATTCGCATACATCAAGAGGATGAGGATGAGGATGAATAATCGATTGATATTTAAACAATCAACATTTTAGCTAGAGTCTGTCATGTATTCTAGTGATCATAACAGTACAAAGAAATAGACGAATTGTTACTATTCAATTAATATTGTCTATTAATTAAGTTAACAAAAGAGTTTATTCAAAATTGATCATAGAATAGTTGCTATGTGATTAATAACCAACTTGGTAATTATCTGATCAGGATAGGGTTCACTAAACTTGAAGATGTACAACACAATCTTGTATAAGATGAGGAGAGCATCTTGGCTAAGAACTTAAAACTTGGACTGAACAACAGATAGGTAACAGCTGATTTCTAGTAATTTGTCAGGTGATATCATGAGTTTATGATTATTTATGTATATATGGATGTCCTGAAGACATTATTCTATGTTCTATATACATAGAAAATCATCACTGGGATACAAGTACTTCGTTATAACCACTTCATAACAGAACCAATCAAGTGTTATAGATTTCACTGCCAGTTACATATCAAGTATAACTCCACCTGGAGTCCCTCCAGGGGTTACTACCGGTCTCAAACCCGGATAAAGGAGGAGGGTTGGGCATGGGGTTAGCTACCCCATCCCGTAGAAAACTAACTCGCTAAAAAACGCTAACCAGAAATATATATCAAGTATACTTAAACTTCTTTAATAGCAGTATATAGAGACAATCTACCAAGAAATCATATATGACACAGAGACTCTGTCAGTTGGAGTCCTGAGTATAGAACTCCAAAAATACGAACCTTTGCTAACTGGTAGTTTTACTAAAAAAAGTTGATTAATTTTAAGTTGACAGTTTTTATAAACTCTCGTTATCATAATTCAAACTGCAGTGCCATCATTATTTAAGTACATACTATACAATAGAAATAATTATTTAACACCAGAAGAGGTTTTGTAGAGATTATAGTAATTTCAACCGTTGACATCATAAGCCAATTAAAGCTAGACCACCACGGAAAAACTAAAAGCACTGGACGACCGTTTTGCTCTATTGTGTGACTCCTCAGCAGTGTACATCCACGGTCCCGCCTTGCGAGATTGAAACCCAGTGCTTCCAGGTTTTCCATGGTGGTCTAGCTTCAATTAACTCACGATCTCAACTATTGAAATTATTCAATATATTTGATTATCTTGTAAGCGGTTTCCATGGAAAATGTGGTAATACATTTTATACTACTTGCGAGTATTCAAATGTATAATTAGAAACATTACTAAGAAAAAAGTTTCATGGATAAAAGTAAGTATTTCCTGGAGTTCTGGTGAGAAACAGTGACCAGAGGAGTTCAACCGGGTCTATTGTGAGATAGTAACTCACTGAAGACAACAGTGGACGGTGGCAAAATTTCGTGGTTTGGTTGAAGTTACACATTAACACCAGTGGATGCGGGCTCAGTGGTCCACATGTTAAGCGTTCGTGGGCACGAGACCAGTAGGTCCTGGATCCGAATCTCTTGGGGTGGGATTGTGTATGCGCACTACTGAGAAGTCCGACACTAGGATGAAATGGATATCCAGCGCTTCCATCCTTTCCATGTCGGTCTGGTATCAATTGACTCGTGATCTCAACTATCGAAAAAGATGATCATTGTCCCCATGAATTTTCAATTTTTACCGGAACTATTATGTAATCTTTTTCAACTAAGATGAATAGTGGCTAGCAGTGGAATCCAGGACGCGCGTTTCGTCCTTTTTTAAACTCTTCAGCTGGATGTACCTGCATCTGAGAGTTGATGTTCACTCTGGGACTCTGAATATATCTGTTAAATAATGCTATTATCAAACTTTTTCCTGATAGTAATAATCATGTCTAACATGGAATTCAATCAACCTCGATCGAATATATATCTATATATTTGCAAATCTATCATCATCATTCATACTTCTTTCTCGCAGTCGATATCGTTCCATGATATCTTCATGCCAGGTGTTGTCCATTCCGACTTTAGCGTCTAGGTTTCCCATCAGGATGGTAAGATCGTTTCTTGGAATTTTGGCTATGATGTATTCCAGCCTCTCGTAAAACTAATCTCTATCATCGCTATTGCTATTACTGGTGGGTACAGAGCATTAAATAATATTCATTATATTTTCCTCCTTTGTTTTGAAGGGTGTTTTGATGATCCTGGATCCATGAGGTTCCATTCTACAAGTGCTTTTTGTACTTTGGACAGCATCAAAGCAACTCCCTGAGTACATGAAACACTTTTCTCTTCATGATCAGAGTATAGCAGCATCTCTCCCGAATCCATCCTTTTCTATCCAGCTTAGGTGCAATAGGTTTCACTAATTCGGAACACTATCAGATTGTATCTCCTCATTTCCGTTGCTATTTGACTGGTTCTCCTAGTCTCTCACATAATCCGAACATTTCATGTACCTATAATAATTGCTCCTGTGGTTGTTAGAAGACGCATCGTCCATCGTGATTTCCAAAGAATCTCGGCTTTCATCATAAGGCGTCATAATTCTTCCTTGAACACGAAGGACAAAATTGAAATGATTAGATTTGTTTCATTGGGAATAACAGACTTAAGTAAGTAAGTAAGTAATTAATTAATTAGCTAAACTAAAAATATCGACATAAATATCACACATCTCAAGTACACTTAAATTTATCAATGAGATATACTTTTTTTCATGTTTACATTACATCAAATCTAACTTCTTATCATTAAAATCACTTACATAGAAACATAGAAACAATCATTTAACATGGTACCTAATCAACCATAACAATAACAACAAACTCATTACAAAGAAAACACTTGTATAGTAGACTTGATGAAACACACTTATGTATATTTACCATTTGTGGTTGATAAGTTTACACATTCACATTCACACACATACACACGCACATTCACATTCACATTCACATGCACACATGCATATACATACAATATTGATATATCACACAAGTAAGTTATTTTAATTTATATCCATGTAAAACGTATTGTATCCATTATAGAAACATTTTTTGATTTATTTCAGTGTAATGAAAAATAGTATTTCCTCACCATCGAAAAAAAAACAGAAAAAAACAACACACACCCACATACACACAAACAAACAGTATAGAACTGATTGTGACGTTTTTTTTATATTTTTCTTGATTGAGATCATGAATCGAGTGATATTCGACCACAATGTAAAACAATAGTCTTGAGTAGTGTTGGTGTTTGACAAAATCTCAGCATGGATTTGAAAAGTTCGTTCGATTTTTGACAAGTTATGTCACCTATGGTGAACGCGAGATATCCGTCTATTAATTAAGGGACGAGTATACTATAGGGCAGTTCGTTCTGTTTTACTTTAAGGCTACGAAATGTGGCCATTAAGAGTAGAAGACACTCGTAAGCTATTAGTATTTGACCACAGATGCCTTAGAAATATTGCTGGCGTCTGCTGGGATCACCGGGTAAGTAATAGTGGGGTTAGACGCAGTGTATTAGGGAATAATGGTAAATCAGTTGATGAAGTTGTGAATTTTCATCGACTGAGATGGTTGGGGCACGTGTTACGTATGTTCGAACACCGATTATCACGACGGACAATGCTGAATAGTGTTGGGAATGGTTGGAAGAACGTAAGGAGTGGCCAAACTAAGACGTGACATCAGTTCTTGAAGTCACTAACTTCTAGACTTAGCCATGTTTGTAGGTGCAGACTACTTGGTTGGAGATTCTAAGTGACATGTCTCAGAATCGATCACAATGGCGTCGGTGTATACACTCTCTGTCTTCCCTTAAACTAAGAGATTAAAATCGCTACATATCTTTCTTTCTACCAACTTATTCTTTTTCCTGTACTATATCCTTATTGCAATCTTTCTTTTATATATTACCGCCATTGAATTAACTACTTCTATGAATCCGGTGTTGATCTTGTTGTGCTAGTGAGGTATAGCACCTTGGGTCGATACATGTATGTGCCTGATCCTACTTTGTGGCTGACTGACTGACCATGGAAAACCTGGAAGCACTGGACGGCCGTTTCGTCCTATTGTAGGACTCCTGCTTGCCAATGTGCATCCAAGATCCAGCTTGCAGGATTCGAGCTCACTGCCTTCAGTCTCGCGCGCGAACTCTTAGCCTGTAGACCATTGAGTCGGTGTTAATGTCTAACCTCAACCAACCTGAGAAATTGAGGATCTCAATCAAAAACTTTATAATTTCCACAACTCCATACTGATGATTACCATGTGCTCACTAGTGACTAGCTTCGTGAGGGAATTCATGGATTTCTAGTGAGTAGACGTTACCAGTGGAGCTAATCTGTGTCGGGTAGCAACAGGTATCTACCTCAGTACGATAGAAGATATTTGCACAATTTCATGGATTGGTTGAGGTTAGACATTAACACCACCGTATGCCGACTCAGTGGTCCACTAGGTTAAGCGTTCGCGCGCGAGACTGAAGCCCCTGGGTTCGTATTTCATAAGTGTGAGATTGTTAGGTTTTTTTCTGACTGAGATCATGAATCGATTGATATCAGACCACCATGGGAAACCTGAAACCACTGAACGGCCATTTCGTATTAGTATCGTACTCTTCAACAGTGCGCATTCATCAACCCGCACTGAATATTCGAAGCGAGAACCTTCGACCTCACGTGCGAACGCTTTAACTCTAGACCTCATAACCGGCATCTAACGATGTTAATGTTTAACTTCCATCGATCCATGAAAAACTGCACGACCATTCATCCACTCTTTGTGGTAGATACATGTCTCTACCCGATGCGGGAGACTGAAGATCCTGGGTTCACATCCCGAGTGCGCACCTCTGAGGAGTATCATGCTGTATCATGCCGTTCAGTATTTCATAAGTGTTGATAACTGGAATTTTATATAAATATAACTTGCAACCTCTTTTTTTCGCGCAAAAAACAACTTTAAATAAATACAAACTCAATTATTTAATGAATAAGTGCGATACATTCAAATTATATTCAGTTTTTTTAAAATTGTATTTCGGTTATTGATTAATATTAGATACCGATGAATGAATGTTGAGTGAATGTGGCATATCAAGTTGTAATTTGTATTAAAATAGAGAATGATTAATGAATCTGAGCTTAGCAACTTGTACATAAAGCTGAAAATCCTATTTGATAATCTGATGAGATTATCATTTATGGATAACCTTGGAACGACGCCAAAGAGACCTTGAGAATGTCCACCAACATACAATTGATGGTTAGGGATAGGAATTGGATTTAAGGTTTTCATTATGAATTGACAACAGCTAAAATACCAAGACGCTATTTCACCAAATTGACGAATAAATTTCGCGCCAAAATCCAAGGCTTATTATCTTATTCCTCATTGGTTCGTCTAAAAATTCGAGTCACACCTATAATGTCTCAATATATACGAAATAGCTGAATAGGAAATTTTCAAAAATTGTCAAATTACTGATCGAGTGTTCTTAAATGAATTAATATTCAAAGCTAGATTCATTAAATATTCAATACTTTTATTATACTTCTAATAGTTGAGATCATGAGCCAATTGAAGCTAGATCGCTATGGAAAACTTGGAAGCACTAGATGGCCGTTTCGTTCTGTTGTATGACTCCTTCTTGACAGTGCGCATCCACGATCCTACATCGCGAGGTCCGAACATAGAACCTATCATTCTCGCCCGTGAGCGCTTAACCCCTAGGTCCCTGAGCCGGCATTCAACGATGTTAATAGCTAACTTTAACCAATCCACGGAGTTGAACGACGCAATCAGTTTCTATCTCACAACAGACCTGGTTGAACTCCACTGGTCACTATAACAATTGTTACGTAATCAAAAGATTAAACTCTCTCTGAGATCTAATCATTCTGAGATGAATTCTCTGTAGGATTGTAGATGTACACTGACAAACAATTCTATGCTAAAACGAACCAACCATCCAATGTTTCAGAACTTTTAATTATTTTCTAACTTAGACCTGTTTATGGTTTTAATAACATTAATTTAGAATTCAATTATTCTAATTTACCGATTCATCGTGTATTACCAAGAAGATTGTAAGATGATGGAAGAGATTTGTAGATCAGATGGATGATTTTGATGAAGTTTTGTTCTCTGAGCTGGATGGTTTACTCGTAGAGCTTTCACTGTTCTACTGAACGAATATCATTAGCACAAACTGAAGTTTGTTGTTCAGAAGAATGATAAAAGCTCTATGACCAAACCATCTACCTCAGAGAATAAAACTCCATCAAAACCAAGAGGACTGTCTTAAACATATGAATTCAGACTACTGAATTCATTTCAGTGTACAATAATGAACTGGTAGTACTTAAGATCGTTATAGTACATTGTTCAATATAATAGATGATATTACTTTAATATGGAAGTTAATTCTTATACTGTATAACCTCTTAATAAAACCATTTTACTAAATAGTAAACCAAAAATAAAACTGATATATAAATGTTCATTCATGTCTGAAGTGGGAACGTCGATTTTGAGATTCAGGTACATTCAGCTGACGAGTCCCAAATAGGACGAAACGCGCATCAAACTACAATAAACTGCTAGCCTCTATCCATCTTCGTTTACAAAGCTTGTGACTTAAGGCAATATTGACGCAACCCGCACAGTACGCACATGTGCTAATAAGCAACTGATCAATTGCCATCCTAAACATCAATCGGAAGATTCAAGTACACAACAATACGAAGTAAGTCATCATTAATATTACCATACTAAGTTACCAAATGATTAAAACTATATGAGTAAATCATTTGATGCTAATTCAATGATCTGAAAGTTGATCCATTTCATTCTATTTGGTAATCACTAAGTAGATATATATGCATCCTAAAGGTTATGTACACTTTGTGACTCGAACCTAGTACTTTTCTTTTCAAACTCCATCATGTTATTCACTTAGCTAGTGATTCCAAGCGCAGGAAGTGGATAGAACACATATTAAATAAAGCATCCGATTGACTCACAGCACAAGCCCCCATCACTTGAAATCCTTAATGTCAAAGGAGAAGAGGAAGATTAAAGAACACATTACACCGAGAAATGGAGACAGATATGAAAAGAATGAACAACATTTGTATAGAACTAGAAAGGAAAACTCAAAACAGAATAGGTTGAAGAATGCTGGTCGATGGCCTATGCTCCTTCATCGGGAATAACAGGTGTAAGTAAGTAGTTATTCCAAGTCGTATCAAATTTAGGATACAATTACATCCATTTGACAAATCTTAAATAGAATTAAAAAACCACACATAACAGATTTCATTCTTAATTATTATTCATCACTCTTCATAACACCAACTTACCTGTTGCTTTATCTTCACATATAAGACATAACATACCAGATTTAAGTATATTTTGATTTCGACCTTTTACATCTTCATCAGCAGCATCATCATCATTATCATCAGAAATAGATAATTTTGTTTGTGATTTCATACGATTATCATTTGAATGTCGAATAGTATGTTTTGTTGTTGCAACCATAGGATCATTACTACTGCGATTATTGTTAGAAGTAGTAGGTGTAAATGTAGTATCAATTCTGTTATTAACATCTTCAATATCTTGTTGTTGTTGTTGTTGTTGTTGTATTGGATGATTAGGATGTAATGTGAATAAATCAATGGATTCATGATGTTGATATTGTGGATCATTTAAATAATATTGATAATAATTATAATTTGATGAAGATGATAAGTTAGGTTGATGAATATAAGAATTGATAGAATAATCTGTATTATGTAGAGTGACAACAACTCCAGTTGTTACTGCTACAGCAGATGCAGCAGCAGCAGCCGCCGCCGCCGCTGCTGCCACAGCTGCTGCAGTAGCAGTAGCAGTTGCTGAAACATTAGTTACATTATGATTAAAAGATAATTCATTATCATTGATATCTTCTATATATGATGTTGTATTATTAGTAGTAGTCATTGAAGGTGTATCATTGATTGGAAATAGATGTTCATCTGTATCTACTGTATAATGTATATAAGGTTGTTGTAATTGATTATTACAAGATGAATGATGTCTTTGTTGAGAAGGATCAAGATGATTATGTTCATAATGATGATGAAGATGATGATGATGAAGATTACGATAATAATCATTATTATTATGAATGTAATTATTTTGTTGACTTGTATGATAAATAGGATCTTTAATTGATGGAAATGTTACATAATTTGTAACATAATGAATTGATTCAGTATTATTGATTGTTTTTTCATGATGATCCATTATAACAATGACAAACTGTTGTTTTATATTCTAAGTTTCATAAAAGATAAAGATGAACATGTATACATATTAAAGATGAATGATCTTATAGATAGGAATCAACAAAGTACTTAGCAGAAAGCCTTCATAAGTCAACTGAAGCTAGACCATCATTGAAAACCTGGAAACACTAGACGACCGTTTTGTCCTAGAAAGGGACTCCTCAGCAGTGTGCTTCCACGATCCCGCCTCGAGAGATTCGAATTCAGAACCTATTGGTCTTGCAAGCGAGCGCTTAAACACTAGACCATTGAACCGGCATTCAATGATGTTAATCTCTTACTTCAACTAATCTGCGAAATTGAGTGACACATCCATCATTATCTTCAGTGAGTTATCATCTCATAACAGACCCGGTTGAACTCCACCGGTCACTGCTTCTCACTAGAACTCCAGGAAATATCTCCTGGAGATAGTCACTAGTGAGCATACGATGATTATTATCAGAATGGGTTTTGTTGAGATTAAAGTAATTTTAACAGTTGAGATCATTAGTCAATTGAAGCTAGACCACTATGGAAAAACTCGAAGCACTGGACATCCATTTCGTCCTAGTATGTGACTCCTTGACAGTGCGATCCCACGATCTCACCTCGCGAAATCCAAACCCAAGACCTATCGGTCTCGCACGCGAGCACCTAACCATTAGACCACTTAACAGGCATCCAACGATGTTATTCTCTTACTTTAACTAATCCTTGAAATTACGCCATCGTCCACCGATTCATGTATTCAACCATTTAAATTACTATAATATCCACAAAACACCTTCTGAAATTAATAATCATCATATACCCACTAGTGAGTGGCTTCAAAAGGTATTTCCTGAAGTTCTAGTAAGAATCGATTGATGAATTCATAGGTTACATATAATTGAGAGGGTATCATTTTGAAACGAGACTTATCTGATTTGGAAAGTTTGTGTAGATGAATTCAGTCCATATTGTGAATTGAATATAAATTGAAATGTTTCTAAAATATATACTAAATGATATAATTTTTCGATTATTATGAAGTTATGGAGATCATTAAATCTTATTGAGATCACTAACCACTGAAATGATAGAAGTAGTAGATAGACGTTTCATCGTAGTGTTGAACTTCTTAAAAGTAGGGATCGACACTTGTACATCCAGGAATTGAATTCGAATCATTTTTGTTTCTAAAACAAAAGCTTAATCTTTAAACCACTGGACTGCAATCCAATGGTCTCTCTATATAGTTTAGTAAATTAACCCTAGGTTATAAATATCAAGCAAGAGCAGTATATTTACAACTGAAGGACATCTGCAACTCAAAACAACTGTCAACCAACACCAAAGTCAGGATTTTCAATACACATGTCAAGACAGTTCTACTCTATGCGGCGGAAACTTGGACAACTACGAAATCTATCATCCAGAAGATACAAGTGTTTATTAACAGTTGTCTACACAAGATACTTAGGACTGGTTGGCCAGACACTATGAGCAACAACTCACTGTGACAGAGAACAAACCAGATTTAAGTGGAAGAAGAAATCAGGAAGAAGCGCTGGAACTGGATAAGACACATATTGAGGAAAGCACCGAACTGCATCACAAGACAAGCCTTCACACGGAATCCTCAAGGCCAAAGGAAAAGAGGAAGACCAAAGAACACATTACGCCGGGAAATGGAGATAGACATGGGAAAAATGAACAAGAATTGGATAGAATTAGAAAGGAAGGTCCAGGACAGAGTGGGTTGGAGAATGCTGGTCGGCGGCCTTATCTCCTCCATTAGGAGTAACAGGCGTAAGTAAGTAAGTATAAATATCAATACTCAGGATAGACTTGATAGTTTCGAATAAATTGAACATTGAATAGAATGTTAATAATAAATATATTTTTTGTTATATATGAATTCAATTGTTAAAATTACTACAATCTCCATAAATCCTTCATTCTGATGATTATCATATACTCACGAGTGACTAGTTTCAAGATGAATTTCCTAGAGTTCTAATGAGAAACAGTGATCAGTAGTGTTCAATCCATGTCAGATGTCAGACAGTTATCCACCTCAGACAATAGTTGAAATCTTGCGCCAAATCATGAATCGATTAAAGTTAGACATTAATACTATCGGATACCAATTCACTAGTGTAGAGCTTAAGTGTTTACCATGCAAGCTCGAAGACATTGGGTTTAATTCCTATGTCTGGAATCATGGATGTCCTCTCTACTGGAGAGTTCATTACTAGAACAAAACAGTGATCCAGTACTCTTAAATCTTAATTATTGATTTATCTTAGATCGACTCATTGAATTCAATGGGTTACATTTAAAGAATCATTAGATGAACATGAAAGTTTAAAAAAATTCGATTAAAGGTCAAAATCACTGTTACATAATAAGTGGGTAGATCAACGTTATTGTAAATAAGAATAAAAAAGATATAATCGATAATCTATCATTGAATGAATTAAACCCTTAATGATAAATGTTTGTACATATTGAATTATGATCGCATACATTTTGGATGTAACTTTAAATAGAAAGAATAGACAACAAAATATCGTTGAAATCATGAGTTTTAATTGAAGCTAGACCTTCATGGAAAACCTGGAACCATTGGATGGTCGTTTCATCTTATTGTAGAACTTTTCCTTGACAGTGCATATCCATGATCCTACTTCACGAGACTCGAACCCACGACCTATCAGTCTCATGCGCGAATGCTCAGTCACGAGATCAGTATCCAACGGTGTTAATGTCTGATAATAGAAAGTGTATATCATTGAAATCTAGAACGCTCTAGTTTCAGTAAATATTTGTAATCATATGGCGATATCTACTAGAAATACTGATCAAAATGTGGATATTTACTTCCCTTTACTTATGCTTGTTACTCTCAGTGAAGTATAGGTTACCGACCGGTATTCTCTAATTCGCTCTATCCTGAGGTTTCTTTTCTAGTTCTAACCATTTGTTTTTCATTATTCTCATATCTGTCCTCAATTCACAGTGTAATGTAACATCAGCAATCGGAAAATACAAAAATCTTGCAGATATTATTAAAAGATAAAGAAATTTTTATTACTATACAATACTCTTATAATCCGTTTATTAAATGACTCCTGATAATCATTATTTTGTCCAATGGATATAAATCTTATTTGTAAAGATTTTGTACTTTCCCATTTGTTGATCTTAACATTTGACTCAGTGATTAACTGTGAAGAATGTTGTCTCTTAATATGATAGGTAATGAGATTGTGTCTCGATGTGAATATCAACAGTGAGATGTAGATGAATTCAATAGATGAGTTCCACACCTAGTGATTATTCATTTTTGATAACATTTTTTGATTTAACCGCAATATAGAAGGTGTCTGTTTAAGATGTAATTTGACCAATAGTGACTGATCAATTGCAGTTCTCGAGATTAATAACT
>OX103895.1:1029742-1072442 GCA_944470375.2 Schistosoma guineensis | reverse complement strand
ATAAAGATATTCTTACTCCTGACTTACATCACTCACTCAAGCCTACTGGATCGAACATACCGCGACTATATGGTTTACCTAAAGTTCACAAGACAAATCTTCCTCTTCGCCCAGTTTTAGATATGTATAATTCGCCTTATCATAAAAGTGAAAAGTGGCTAGTTCGTATCCTAAACCCCTTACACAAATTAGTCGTCAATAGAAGCGTGAAAGACGTCTTCGATTTCATATCTAAAGTGGAACATATAACTTTAAATGGGAAACGAATGATATCTTTAGATGTTGCTTCCCTGTTCACCAATGTATCGTTAACAGAGACTATCGATTTTGTGTGTCAACAACTGCAGAAAAAACAAATCAATATTGGAATTCCTGGGGTTAGTCTTAAAGAATTACTTTTAAAATGCACAATGAATGTCCATTTTGTCTTTAATAACACATATTATAGACAACTTGATGGTATAGCGATGGGTTCGCCATTAGGTCCCATCCTTGCGGATTTTTTTCTGGCGAAACTAGAAAGCGGACCTTTCAAGGAGGTTATCAATAAACTGGATTTCTACTGTCGTTACGTTGATGACACCTTCATCATTGCCGATCAGAACATTAGAAAAGAACAACTACTGGAACTATTTAATAACAAACATCCTGCTATTAAATTTACATGTGAGGAGGAAATAGATAACAAACTAAATTTTCTGGACGTTTTGTTAAGTAGAAAAGAAAATGGTTCTATCAGTAGGGGTGTGTATAGAAAAAGTTCTTCGCCAAGCCAATACACACATTTTTTAAGCTTTGTGCCTCTTCATTATAAGAGAAACTTAGTCAAATATCTTGCAAATAGAGCTGTTAAGATATGCTCAGTCGACACTATTGATAGAGAATTACAACACATTCATAATATTTTGATTGAATTGGGATATCCACTGGGTTTCCTGAAGAAACACTTGCGCGTAAAAAACAGGAAAATAGTGACCCTGACGTATATAATAAGAAACCGCTTTTCTTGAAACTGCAATTCAATCGTGATTTGGCTAGCGATGTATTACGGGATAGATTGACTAGAGCAGTAAAGAGAACATTTAATGCTGTCAACCTCTGCCTATCGTATTCGACCCGATCGATGATGATTCCGCAATTGAAGGATAGGTTACCTGGTTATGCCACTTCTATGTGTATCTACGAATTCAGCTGCTCCTGTGGAGAAAGCTATATTGGGCGCACTACCAGGCAACTGAACCAACGAGTTAGTGAACACCTCCCTTCGTGGTTAGGAAAAGGTTACGCCAAAACAATACGCAGCTCGGTTCTATCACACTTGATCGATAGAGGTCATATAGTGGACAGAAACAAGTCGTTCAAAGTTATTTATCGGATTCCCACTAGTTTTCCTTATGGTGTTCGATCTCGTCTCTTACACATAGCAGGAGCTATAGGAAACCGAGCCAACAAGACAAGTCTTTGTGTTCAGAAGAAATTTGTAACTCCCTTATCTCTCCCTTGGCCTTAAGTAATAAATGAATTTATTTATTCTTTTTCTAACCTTCTCTTCGTTTATTATTTTTCTTCACCCCCCTCCTACTACTTTATTTTCTCTCAACTATACGTTTCATGGTTCAATTATCTGAACATTTCTTATTACGTCATCTTATAATCTTCATAATTGTTATCTCACTGTCTATATTTTCTCCTAATCATTGACCTATTTCCGATTATGTAACATTGATTTGAACCTTTATTATTATTGCTTATCAAAAACTAATGCACCTCTTGTCACACCATCAATTTGTACTTTTCACATTGACTTATAAACTACCTTCATTGGTTTAATTCATTTCGTATATGCATATATAAATACATTACTGTATATTAGAGTAAAGCCTGATGAGGATCTAATCGAAAACAATATTGTTCACTTATATCTGTGCTGTTCTAAATTAACAATAAATGAATCAAGAAATGAACCTTTGAAAACTGATTAGTGAGACACGTTCAGACGTCGATGATTTCTAACCAGTTTGACGTTTATCAAATAGCAACGCATACTTTTGAGGGACTTACCAAAATAAGCAGCTTTGTATCGTGGAAAAAAGTCAAAGACGATTGAGGGGACATGATACTATTTCCCGGTCGTGGTAACCGCAGTAACAACAGTACAAATTGTATTACATGAATGGATGCAGTTGATTATTTACAAAATGATAATCAGAATAACAATTATGGGTAAAGGCCACGTTGTAATGGAAGAGATGGTCAATCTCTCATTTAATAAGGGAGTTTTAATTTCACCTCATGTATAGTCTAATCGTCATTTGTCTTCAAGATCTTCAAATAATTAGATATTGTCAAAAGTGAATAGATCCTGAGAATAACATTGAAATACGGTTGTTAGTTGTCTATGTAACAGAAGTGAATAAGGTTGTAGCTGTAAGTAAATCCTCAAAATCCATAGCTCTGTAAGTCTTCAACATTGGATGTTGACCACATTCGGTTAAACGAACTCTGAAATCTAGCTGATGGCGCTCGGTCATGCATCTGATTCACCGTGGTAAACTTCTCATGTAACCGCTAGCCAGTTTAAATCAGTCGCTTCTCCATATATTGATAACCTATCAAATATAGTCTTCGAAACTCCTTGCTTCTGAATTTTGATTTCACTGAGTGTTACTATTTAAAGTGTTGTCAAACTACGCATATCTGCGAAATCTTCAACGTGTTTGAAGATAAAGTTTCTCACTGATCTCGATTTATAATTGTGGAAACAGTTCCAGACGAGTTATCGTTTAGTTGGTGAAAGCGAATAATATCTACAACTAATACGTCTTTTATCATAGTATGATCCTGCCACCATCATCGCTTCATTTACAGTTTGTTGTATTATATATTGTGTCTCGACTTTGAAAATGTCACAGCTATACGTAGTTTGACACCAATTTAACCAGTAACAACATCTATGATTGGATTGTGCCCACCCAGTGAAATCAAAAGTCAGAAGCAAGGAGTTTCGAAGACTATATTTGAAAGGTTATCAATATATGGAGAAGCGACTGAATTAAACTGGCTAGCGCTTACAGAATTTGAGAACAACGTCCCCTATTGGTACTGTACAGAAGAATTATCTGGGAAATTTGAAGGACGCCAGCCAATATTTGGAAAAAATAAATACAAGTAAAAAGTATAATCGTCAACGATTTTTACTCACAAATATATCAAGAGTGTTGTGTGATATAAGAAATATGTGAAAATAAGCAAAATCATTCTCATCGCCATCATCAGAGCCCCAGTCGACATTTAAATATTAGTCATCGTATCTGTACAGTGTGACCTATTCGAACTCCGCCTGTAGCTGTTCTAGAGTTACTGCCGGTCCCAAGCCCGGGTAAAGGAGGAGGATTGGGCATGGAGTTAGCGTCCCCATCCCGTAGAAAACTAACTCGCTAAAAAAACGCTTACCAGAAAAAATAATTCAAGTCATTTTAACTCTGTCCTGGGAGTTAGAAGGTCTTCATTTACAAGAATTATGACGCTTCATGGTGAAAGCCGAGTTCCTTCGGAAGCCACGAGGCCGATGCCCGTTCTAACAACCAGAGCAAAAATTTTTATAGGTACATGGAACGTTCGAACAATGTGGGAAACCGGGAAGACCAGTCAAATAGCAGCAGAAATGAGGAGATACAACTTGGCAGTACTGGGAATCAGCGAATCTCACTGGACCCAAGCTGGAGAGAAAAGGCTAGCTGCAGGAGAGATGCTGCTATACTCCTGTCACGAAGAGGACAATGCTCCACACACTCAGGGAGTCGCTCTTATGCTGTTCAAAGTAGCACGAAATGCACTTGTAGGATGGGAATCTCACGGATCCAGAATCATCAAAGCATCATTCAAAACAAAGAAGGAGGGGGTCACAATGAATATTATCCAATGTCATGCACCCACCAATGATAGCAACGACGACATTAAAGATCAATTCTACGAGCGGCTGCAGTCAATCATAGAGAAATGCCCAAGAAAGAACCTCACCATTCTGATGGGAGATCTGAACGCCAAAGTCGGAATAGACAACACCGGATATGAACATATTATGGGACGTCATGGACTGGGAGAGAGAACCGAAAATGGAGAAAGATTTGCAAATGTGTGTGCATTCAACAAATTGGTCATAGGCGGAACAATATTTCCACACAAGCGTATACACAAGGCTACATGGATCTCACCGGACCACACCACAGAGAACCAGATAGATCATATTTGCATCAACAAAAAATTCCGAAGGACAATGGAAGATGTGAGAACCAGGAGATGAGCTGACATAGCTTCAGATCACCACCTAGTTGTGGCCAATTTAAAACTGAAGCTAAAAAAGAGCTGGACAACTGGACAAACAGCACTACAAAAGTTCAATACAGCCTTCGTTCGAGATGCTGACAAACTGAATGAATTCAAGATACCTCTCAACAATAGGTTCCAAGCCTTACAGGATCTACTGAAGGAAGAAGAGTCTACTATGGAGGACAACTGGAAAGGTATCGTGGAAGCATTAACTTGAGCGTGTCAAGCGGTTCTGGGCCTAAAGAAACACCATCATAAGGAATGGATCTCTATAGAAACACTAGACAAGATCAAAGAAAGGAAGAACAAGAAGACAACAATTAACAACAGCCGAACACGAGCAGAGAATGTCCAAACACAAGCTGAATACATAGAGGCAAACAAGCAAGTGAAGAAGAGCATTGGAGTAGACAAGCAGAAATACGTGGAAGAACTAGCAACGACGGCGGAACAAACTGCAAGAGAAGTAAATATGAAACAGCTTTACGATACAACGAAGAAACTATCAGGGAAATACAGTAAACCAGAAAGGCCGGTCAAAGACAAAGAAGGCAGGCCAATCAATGAAATTCAACAACAGCGGAACAGATGGGTAGAATACTTCGAGGAACTCCTGAATAGGCCAGCTCCAATGAATCCACCCAACATTGAATCAGCACACACAGATCTTTCTCTCTTAGATGTTAATCCACCGACGACGGAACAAATCACAATGGCCATCAGACAAATCAAGTTCGGGAAATCAGCACGACCCGACAATAGATTTGGGAGGGGGAACAAGTGCTGATGGACTGGAAAGAAGGACACCTCATCAAGATCCCAAGGAAAGGAGATCTGAACAAATGTGAAAACTACAGAGGCATTACACTACTGTCAGTACCAGGGAAAGTGTTTAACAGAGTTTTGCTGAACCGGATGAAAGATGCAGTAGACGCCCAACTTCGAGATCAACAAGCTGCATTCCGTAAGGATCGATCGTGCACAGACCGAATTGCGACTCTACGGATCATCGTCGAAGAATCAATTGAGCGGAACTCAACACTGTACATCAACTTCATTGATTATGGAAAGGCATTTGACAGTGTAGATACGAGGACGTTATGGAAACTCCTTCGACACTATGGAGTTCCTGAGAGGATTGTCAGTATTATCCGGAACTCATACGACGAACCACAATGCAAAGTCGTGCATAGAGGACAGCTGACAGATCCATTCCAAGTAAGGACCGGAGTCAGATAAGGTTGTTTACTCTCTGCCTTCCTCTTTCTTCTGGTGGTCGACAGGATTATGAAGACCTCGACACCTGAGGGAAAACACGGCATACAACTGACAGCTCAGAACCAATTAGACGATTTGTAGATCGCAGATGACCTAGTTCTCCTATCGCATACACACAAACGAATGCAGATAATGACAGCTAGTTTAGCACCAGTCTCTGCATCAGTAGGCCTCAGCATACACAAAGGGAAAATCAAGGTCCTCAAATTCAAAGCAAAGAAGAGCAATCCAAACACTCTTGATGGTGAAACTCTGGAAGATGTAGAATCCTTCACATACTTAGAAAGCATCATCGATGAACAAGGTGGTCCAGATGCAGACGTGAAGGCGACGATTGGCAAAGCAAGGGCCGCATTCCTTCAATTGGAGAACATATGGAACTCAAAACAACTTTCAACCAATATCGAAGTCAGAATCTTCAATGGCAACTGTACGGAGCTGAAACTTGGAGAACTACAACAGCAACCATCAAGAACGTACAAGTATTTGTAAATAGCTGTCTACTCAAGATACTCAACATCCATTGGCCGAATATCATCAGCAACAGCGTTCTCTGGAAGAGAACAAACCAGCTTCCACCTGGAGAGGAAATTAGGAAAAGACGATGGCAATGGATAGGACATATATTACGAAAATCATCAAACTGCATCACGAGGTAAGCCCTAGCTTAAAATTTTGAAGGAAAGCGGATAAGAGGAAGGCCAAAGAACACATTACGTCCTGAAATAGAAGCGGATATGAAAAGGATGAATAACAACTGTAAAGAGCTGTAAAGGATTTCCCAGGCATGTGTTGAATGGTGAAAACTGGTGAGCGGCCTGTGCTCCTTCAAGAGGAATAACAGGCGTAAGTAAGTAAGCAAGTGACCTATTCGAACATCCGTTGGCCTTATCACTGCACATCACATAGTTCATGTATAAGGAAGCTTTCTTCTGAAACACATTCACGATAAAGCTAACAAACACAATAAACAGTCATATCTTACTCAATTACCTTGTGAATACAACCATTATCCATACTACATAGATTGATTACGAAATGCAGACATCGATTCCAATTCAACTATTCTCTTGTTGGTGAGAAAAGTTCAAATCTACCGTCTATCATTCGTGCTTACAATTTCATCCTGATCAACAAACACCATTAATTGCATGTGTATGATGTGGAAGGATCATCCTACTGACTGTCACGTAGCATAGGTGAACATAATAGCTACATTTCATCATGGAATATTTGCATTTGTTTCCGTTTGATTTATTGAGATCATCAATGCAACATCAATGGAAGTGTCAAGACAACACTACACATTGATGAATCTTACTACAAATATAATGAAGTCGATTGATTAACACTGTTGATGCCAAAATCAAATGAGATTAGTTGGAAATGAGCTTCTCATTTTGACGCTGTCACAATATCCACACGGTTGTGTGAGCAGTTCACAAATATCTTCAAATGTCATCAGTAGCAACCCACTCACACAAATGATCATTCAGATACCCATCAAATGGTGTTAAAACTCTGTTTACAAATGAATTATTTCCCATATTCAAATCCATCTTGACCCTAATCTTTTATTGTTATTATTCTTATTATCAATTCTGTTTTCATTGTTTTTGTTGTTGTTGTTTGGTGAACACCTTCACCTAAATATTTACGTCTTCCCATTGAACAATTTACTCATTCGACATCTGCTTTCGTCATATTGTGTTTCACACGTCCTTCCCTTATATCAACATGTTTATTGTTATTGTAGTCAATAAGGCATTTGTTCCCATCATCATCTCATTCCATTCACATTATAATTCAATGTTTATTTATCGGTGTTAAACTCATTGTTTATTTACAATAACACCCAGTGAAATTCAAACAGCAACATGGTCTCACAATCATTTACCCTATGCGATTAGGTTTCGTAACCGTGTTCGTTACGTTCTCGTGTCCAGCATTGCCTCATCATTTCCACATTCTCATCACGGAATGCAACTGTACACTTTCACTATTTTGCCTGAATCACTACTTATATTTATTCTCTAATTGTTAACAATGATTACTTGGATCTACTGTGATCGGGTGGTTGTTGATAAGAGATCATAAAAATATCTCATTTCATATCACTTACTTGCCAAACTCCATATGGCATGTGAAGCCCGTGAATCATGAGTGTGCATTTTGGACTGCACAACCTCTTATGGTTGCTAACGATTGAGGCATTTCGTCTAGAAACTGAATATCGTCTATTGACCAATTTCATTGGTTTCAATGCTGTTCACTTGTTTCAATATGAATCGAATTATTCCTTCAATAATTATTTGCAGATCCTACAGTATTGATTGTCAATACTCGCACTGTCTTCAATGTAACATTTGAATGATACACTAATGATATCATGATATCATGTGTTTGAGGTGACTGACTAACAGAGACACCAAATTGCATCATGAACGAATTTCACGAAGTGAATTATTAACAGAAGTGCACGAAAGCGTCATTTGCGAAGGCAAACAAAACAAATGAGATATTTGTCAGGTTCCTGTATATTGCGAGAAGAATCCATCGTCACACTGATACGTATTTGTGTAACAACATACGATGAGATATGTGACAACAAATAGTTATGTGGAAGTTAGTGTGATAGACAATGTGAAAATGAGACGGAAGAACACCAAGATATGGAATTCCTTACATCTAAACGAACGTTCAACTTGCACACTACAATCGGAAATATCTATTGCGTGGCATGATTGAAATGACATGATTGCATCCATGAATAGATTGAATGTGTTCAGTGTAAGGATGTGCTGGAGAATATTCCATAACAACACAGTTATCAGTATGTCTGCATTCGAGAACAAGAATGTTTTGCCTAATGTGACGGACTACTCAATACTGATAAGTAGTGTAAAGTAATACACAAAACTCCAGTTGATTAGGAGAAATGTGAGGAACACAACGAACTCAACAGAACACATATCCATTGGAAATATCAACGATGCCACCACATGACTAGTCTCATTCACATAATATCAACGGAAATGAAGGTTTGAATCATTCAGAAGTATACCGAGATGCAGAACAATTATGATTGAGACGAAGTCGAATGAACTTGGAACAAATTGTTCCACTCAAATAATTGGTTGCATTTCATTCAATTTCACTTGGTTGAAGGCTTCTTCCAGTTCACGTGTTCTCATTATTCAACACGTCGGTGAACATGAATCAGTGGAATAAATACATGAGGAGTTACATTTGAAAATTGAATATAGAATCAATGTAGAAATCAGTGAATAATTCAATGAAGTATGTAGTATGTTTTAACTTGTCTAATGACATAATGAATATGTTTAGCATTCAATGCATAACATTGGTGTCTTTCGAAATTACTAGTTGACTTCATTCCAGTGCATGTGCTCAAATGTTCATTGACAACTTAATCTCAGATCGATGTGTGTGTGTGTTTGACATTGGGAGACATGATTTCTGTTATAGATTCCAGCTAGTTTGATGAGTAAACTATTGAACTTCAGTGAAGTATACAGTTGGATAATTCGTTGTTTCAACGTGGACTGCATTTGACCTATGAAAGATGATTTGCTGATCCTAATCACATAGATCAAGCTTCATTGTTTTACATCTTTGCACTTCTGAAAACCATGATTTTCTGTAGCAACTCACGTGCAATTGAGTTTGTTCACATTTAATTCGATCAAGTCATTTTGTTAATTAACTTAATAACGAACTGAGTCATCCGTACAACAACAACAACTTATCTATATCATTGTATGTTTATTGTCGTTGCGAATGTATGAACATGTATGCTTGACCATTGCTTACTGGATTCGAATTTATTCACTCTGCTAGCCTTACTAATAACCGCTTAATTGATTCGATGATCCATTTATTCCACTATGTATATATATATGTGCATGCCATTCATGTTCATTGCTCTCTCTCCCTCTCTCTCTTATCTGTACTCGTATTCGCTGACTAACTCGCTCGCTCGCTTGCCTGCTGGCTTTTCGGTACAACTCTTACACGTTAGCTTAACGCATCTGTAATTTGGGATATCTGTGTGTGGTCCCATAATAAACGTAATCAACACTTCGTATTCGCCTTCTGATTAATATACCGTTGAGGTGTTATCTAGTGACGGTTATCAAGACTAACTGCATACGAATTTTAAGGATTATATTGAATATCGACCACCACAAATTCCTTCTCCGTTTGAACTATGTTTAGTGCTTGATTTCCTATCTGTAGGTGTATTATACTACAGAAGTAAAGCAAACAATCAACCTGAAAATGTGTGAGTATTCACATTTTCTGATTGCGTGCATTGCATCATTCGTTATTTATTGTTTCTTTCAAATCATGGACGACTTCGACAGTTACAAATGAAAGCTAGCCTCTGTAAATAATCTGTAAGCAATCTAGCGTGAACACCAACGAGGTTTGGCAAGACCGAATTACGCTCAATCTTTCTACTCTATCGAACAAATTAAAGTTTTCTCTACATCTTCATCTGTCTAATCATCTATTCATCTGTCTATCTATTTATCTCTATCAGATCATCTAGCAGGTGACAGCCTATTGTGATACCGATCGAACTAATCAAACTGAATGATATGATGCATTGAGTAATATCAGTTTGTTTGATGTGAAGATGATTGTGTAGATGACTTATCATGTCCCGTTTTAAAAGACACAGTGAACGTATGTCGATCGGCATCATAAACGAAAATGTGAGGAGAATTCTCCATTCTCATGGTTTATGTCAATCGAAATCACACAGATTTGTGCTCAGGAAATTCAGGTTTACACGTTGTAATTCGAAATGTCTGATCAGTATTAGAATGATCTACATTTTGAAAACAAAATTTCATCTATTTGCATTTCCTCATATCACTTCAAACATTGTTGAGATCCAGATAGAACGGATTGTTTCGAGTACCATGTAATATAAGAATTTATTTGTGAATTGATTAGTTTATAACACAATTCAAGTGTCACAATGGAAGAGACGTGTGTGTTGAAACGTCATTTTGATAGGATTATGACAGACCAATTTGTGTATGATACGATTGAAGGATGTAAAACAATTTTATTATTATTATTATTATTATTATTATTATTATTATTATTATTATACAATGTTGAGCATGATATATTATGTGGTTGGGATAGTCAGAAGGAGATGCTCATCCATGTTGGTTCTGTGCTAGTTGGCATCATTCAGCATTGTACATTGTGGGATAGAAGGGTCAGATCATCTGCGAAGTCTCGATCGTCTAGCTGCATCCTAGACGTCCATTGTATCCCGTGCTTCCCTTCAGATGTTGACGTCTTCATGTTCCAGTCGACCACCAGGAGAAAGAGAAAGGGTGAGGGTAAGCAGCCTTGCCTAACATCGGTCTTCACTTCTAACGACTTTGTCAACTGTCCTTCATACACGATTTTGCAGTCTTATCCATCATATGAACTCTGTATGATATTGACTATCTTCTGAGGCACGCTGTAGTGTCGAAGAAGTTTCCATAGTGTTGTTCTGTCCACGCTATCAAATGCCTTTTCGTAGTCAATGAAGTTGATGTAGAGTGATGAATTCCATTCAATTAATTGTTCCACAATGATCCGTAGAGTTGCGATTTGGTCTGAACACGATCTATCCTTACGGAATCTTGCCTGTTGGTCACGAAGTTGGGCGTCTACGCAGTCCTTCATCCTGTTTTACAATACACTGTTGATGACTTTTCCCGGTCTTGAGAGAAGAGTGATGTCCCTGTAGTTATCACACTTGCTGAGATTGCCTTTCTTCGGTATTTTGATCAGGAGTTCTTCTTTCCAGTCGTTTGGTACTTGTTCCTCATCCCAAATCTTATTGAAGAGAATGTGGAGTATCCTTGCAGTTGGTCCTGCTACTTTGCCACTCTTGATTTGTCTGATGGCCATGCTGATTTCTTCAATTGTTGGTGGGCCAACGTTGATTGGGAGGTCCGTGGGTGCTGCTTCGATGCTGAGTGGGTTCAGTGGAGCTGGTCGATTCAAGAGTTCATTGAAGTGTTCTACCCACCTGTTTTGTTGCTCTTCAATGTTGGTGATTACCTCGCTTTCCTTGCTTTTCACTGGTCGTTCTGGTTTGCGGCGATTTCCAGAGAGTTTCTTTGTTATGTCATACAATTGCCTCATGTTTCCTTTTCCGCCGTCGTTGCTAGATCTTCCACATATTTACGTTTGTCGGTTCTGATGCTCCTCTTCACCTGTTTGTTTACTTCTGTGTATTCAGCTTGTGCCTTGGCTTTTTCTGCTCTTGTTCGACTGGTATTGATTGCTGCTCTCTTGTTCATCCTTTCTTGAATCTTATCTAGTGTATCAACAGTGATCCATTCCTTGTGATGGTGCTTCTTGTGACCCAGGACCTCATGACATGTTGAAGTGATTGCCTCTCTGATCCCCTTCCAGTTGCTCACCACAGTAGTTCCATCTCCACTGAGTAGATCATGAAAGGCCTGGAACTTGTTGCTGAGGACTATCTTGAATTTGTTGAGTTTGTTAGTATCCTGGAGAAAGGCCGTATTGAACTTTTGTGATATTGTCCGCCCCGTTGTCCAGTGCTTCTTGAGTTTCAATTTCATCTTGGCGACCAGCAAGTGATGATCTGATGCTATATCAACTCCTCTCTTGGTTCTCACGTCCTCTATAATCCTTCTGAACGCTTTGTTGATGCAAATATGGTCGATTTGGTTTTGTGTAGAGTGATCCGGTGAAGTCCATGTGATTTTGTGTATGCATTTATGTGGGAATATGGTGCCGCCTATGACCAGCTTATTGAAGGCACATAGATTTGCAAATCTCTCACCATTTTCGTTTCTTTCTCCCAGTCCGTGTCGTCCCATGATGTCTTCATATCCAGTGTTGTCCATTCCAACCCTGGCGTTGAAATCTCCCATCAGAATGGTCAGGTCCTTTGTAAGGCACTTCTCGACGATTGACTGCAGCCTATTGTACAATTGATCTTTAGCGTCTTCATCGTAGTCGTTGGTAAGCGCACAGCATTGAATGATGTTCATTGAAATGCCCTCTTTCTTTGTTTTAAATGAGGCTTAGATGATTTTTGGTCCATGAGATTCCCATCCTATAGGTGCATTTTGTGCTTGTTCGGACAGTATCAATGCAACTCCTTGTGTATGTGGAGCATTTTCTTCATCATGGCCGAAGCATAACAGAAGCTTCCCTGAAGCTAGTCGTTGTTGTCCAACTTGTGTCCAATGTGTTTCACTGATTGCAAGTACCTCTAGGTTGTATCTTCTCATTTCTGCAGCGATTTGGAAAGCTCTCCCGGTGTCCCACGTTGTACGAACATTTCATGTACCTAAATAGATGGTCGCTCTGGGTGTCAGAAGGGGCATCGGCCTCGTAACTTCCGAAGGAATTCGGCTTTCATCATGAGGCGTCATAGTTCCTCTAAATGAAGACCTTCTGACTCCCATGGCAGAGTTTAGAAGGTTTTAATATTTTTTTTCTGGTCAGCGTTTTTTAGCGAGTTATTTTTCTACGGGATGGGGACGCTAACCCCGTGACCAACCCTCCTCTTCTATCCGGGCTTGGAACCGGCAGTAGCCCCCGCACGGACTTCAGGCGGAGTTAACAATAGAGCTGGAAATAAGAACGAGTCGGGAATGTAACTTTTATCTGCAATTCATACATCAAATGCTTGAAATGTACCATTCGATCCAAAAGTAATAACACTACTACTACTACTGCTACTACTACTATTTCATCTAATAATAATAATAATAATAATAATAATAATAATAATAATAATAGTAATCATAATCCAAATCCAACAGTTAACATTTCATTGATACGACCAGTTCACTGAAACTACGAACGATGCTTGTCATCTACTTATAACAATAGATTTAATAAGAACAGAATAGGTTGATTGTGTTTCAGATTGATTGGTGACAATGAGGTTGACTGGAAGTTACGTGACTGTGGGAAGTATTGACAGAAACAATGCGATTGGGAAGTTCTCGTGAACTAAGCACTACTTTACAATGGAAAAGCAAAATGTCAAATTTATAACTATTCTATTCAACGAAATGATGAATCGATGTTTAGTCAGTGAACAATTAGTTCCTGGATTGGCTGATCACAATTGAGATAGTGTTACACATTGGTACACAACCGATTTATCCCACTTCACCTCATCACTAACTAATCTGGATACAAACGGAATATAGGAAACATTGAAATAAACCAGCCTTCCATCAACTACAACTTCATTCAATTCCATCAATTAGTTTCTCCCAATTATCAATCAGTCGGTTAACATGTCACATAACCACAGATTCAATTCCGATCGACATTCGTCTGACAGTAAACTGAAGCTTCACACTTCATTTCTAACTTTATTTGTATATGTTTGAGAAAATTCTTCGTCTTCAGATGGATGAATAACAGTTTCATTGAATTTTGAATGCAGCTGACATTATTGTAGATTCAAACTAACCTCGGGCTGAATAAGATAATTACACCTAATTTAACTTGAAGAAACTGTTGAGAATTTATAGCTGAGTTGTAGAAAAACATAAAAAAGCGATTTAAGATAAAGATGAATTGTTGCCAGCATACGCATTCAAATATGTATACATAACTATTCAAAAAATAGGCACTCACTGGCAACTTTGTGTTAATCCATTTATGGAATGATTATTAGCACATGAATGTTTTAAGGCCAGGTAACAGTAGGAATGATCCACAAAATCTGGGTTCAATCATTTACGTTTTATAAAGAGCATCTGGTACAGCATATATATATATATATATAGCACATATGAATTCTAACAGTGAAAATATATTTATTTCTAATTTTTACTGAACAATTTAGCTTTTTCTGTGAACATGAGATGAAGACAACTGAATTAGAGGTTCTGTATAATCAGTTTGCAATATGGTGAAACTAAACATTTACATACATCGAAGGAGTAGGGATTAAGTTTACAGCTTGAGCGGCAAAACAAATATATTATATCAATTTAGGGGTTGTGGAGGTCGGTAAGGTTTTGATTGAGATCATGAACCGATTGCTGTTAGCCACAATACCATGTGTTCACTAGTGACTAGCTTCGTGAGAAAACTCTCAGAGTTCTGGTGAGAAGCCGTGACCGGTGAAGCTAATGCGTGTCGGGTAGAAACAGGTGTCTACCTCAGTACAATGGAAGGTGGTCGCGCAACTTCGTGGATTGGTTGATGTTAGACATTAACACCGATAGATGCCGGCTCAGTAGTCCAGTAGGTTAAGCGTCTGCTCGTGAGACTGTATGCTCTGGGTTTGAATCCCGCGGGCGCAATCGCGGGTGAGCACTGTCGAGGAATCCCTCAATAGGACGAGACGGCCAACCAGTGCTTCAAGATTTCCAGTGGTGATCTAGCATTAATCGGTCCATGATCTCAATCAAGAAATGTATTATATATTCTCTTTTCGTTATCAACAGTAGAGTTGGTTCTAAAACTGAGTATTAGTTTAACTTAGATCAAATGACCAAGGGTATTTCGAAAATCGATTGGTCACTGGTTTGTGATCAATATCATGTATGTTAGATTATTATCACAGAATTTAGTCTACGGCTCCCGAATCCAACTCTTACATACACTGAAAATCATAACCTAATGCACACAAAGTGAAAAAGTATATAAAGCCGTTGAATTTACTCTGAGATTCCATACAAATTCTGTCATAATTTCAAAACGTTTTCTTCTTTAAAATCATACATAATTCTATTTTATTAACATATTAGATTTGATTTCTAATTGTGTGTAACCTGTTTGATAATTCTGATATCTAATAGTAAACGTCGATTTCGCTATGTCTCATTTAGTAGAAAATGGTGTATTTGATGTTTCGTCACTTAGTGTAGGCCTACTCTTCAGAGTAAACAATAAACCGAATTTGGTCATTCACTTTCCATCCAATATTCAATTTATTTGAATTTATCAGATCCAACTTTGACATCGATACATTCTACCTTATTGTCTACTTTTATTACACAAATTCTACTTAAAACGAATCAATATTCTCAACGGTAACGAAAACATCATCAACATCGTTCATATGTAACTTCCATTCCCATTGTATCTCATATGTAACTAGTTGTGCTAATTAGGTGATTATGAAACCTCACTTCAGTTATGATTTCACTCATTCAAATGTTAACTAGACTCACTATCATCTAAATGGTATCGACTTTCTACTCACTTGTAAAACCAAACTATCTCCATAGAGACTTAATGAACAGCTAATTGAGAAGAAATATTTATTCAGTCTAATCATACTTTTATAGACTTTTGTAAACTATTGTGAGCATATCAGTGTTGACCAGACAGGATTAGCGCATTCTAGATAGAAGTAGTCTGGTTTTGTTTTGTTTTTTTGTCAACAATCATTCATTAAATGAAGCCAAATAATAAAAGATAAACTTCAATCATTCAATGTGATCAAAGAAATACTTCCGATCTATATGAGTGTGGGTGTTTTCTATATGTGGAACGACCGACTATGAAGATGGATTATCGAAATCACCAACGCCATTCATCGTTATTCAAATATTTTACTGTATTTGTCAAAATTTGATTGGTGAATACTTTCCTGTTCTGTATTCACCATATAAAGAATGACGGTGATAGCTGCCTTTTCATTAGGATATACAACAGAATTATACTTCATTCGATGACGTACAACTGTATCATCATTATTCTGTTGCTGTGTATAACCATACAAATGGGTGAGTGTGTTCGAATATTCATAGGATATAATATTTCACCAATATTGACTTTAACCAGACTTGACTAGTTATAGTTAACATAGTGTTCTGATTGTTATATTGACATAGATTTGTTGTAATCTACCTCGATTGATAAGCTATTTGAATTGTGGTTCTGTTTCAGCATTATCAAATAGGAAACAGAATGACGAAGATCAACGTTTGAATCTTTGTCATTCAGTTTATTTCAGATTTATCCACTGATACCATTTCAATGTAAGAAAGCTCTTTTTAATTAACAAGAGCCAAAATAAACTTCGCTATAAAGCAACAGTTTATACTAACAATAATATCACCTCTAATTATTCATTTTGTATGAATCTCATGCTCCCCATAATTTAACACATTGTGATGAGCGTTAAAACAAGTTGATTTATGAATTAGATCTATACCAATAATACATGTCTACGACCTATTACCGTGATCATACCTGTAAATTAGCATCGATTCTAGTCATTTTTAGGATCTTTATTTCACAAAATATGAACTAAGAAGAACACAATTGTTTTGTGAAATCAATTTCATTCATAGTTTAGGGTAGTAGAAACCAATCCCTACATCAACTTTGTACTTTGTGGTTGGTGAGTTATTCAGTATATGCCTCTGAATTGCTAAGAACCAGGTCGTGTGGCAAGAAGATGGAATGTTTTCAATGATTTTATTGAGTAATGAATTCATGTTAAGAAACTTATTGAAAATTGAAAGTATAATAATGCCGATGTTTAAATCCGATTAGTTAGTTGCATCCTAATGAATAACTGTACTGCTCAACCATAGGACACAGTGAATGTATCGCTATAAAAATCAGTCAATGGAGATAGAACTCAATACGCGAATGTCAGGGGTGGACATGAATACTATGATCATTTTTGAAATTGGATCATTCATATTAGAATCTTCATTGTTCGTTTTCTGACGTTAATTTATGTTTGTTTAGTCAAATTTCCTTGATATAATCAAACAGTAATTTGTAATCTCATGAATTTGTAACAGTCAACATGACCGTATCAGATATCATGAAATGAACAGTTCGATTCACGGATCATTGAAAGAGCGATTCATCAAGCATTTTCCATGAGGTGACGGGATAGAAGTTAGCAGGTAGCACTGTGAATTCGTTTATAGCCAGTTAGGTCCTCTCAACGTTGTAAAATAAACCATTCATGTCTCATGACAAGTAAGATACATATAGATCACTGACAGATATTTTGATTGTTCTCAACTACAAGTTCAGTAATTTTAAGAGTAATATAATCGTGAAACCAGGATAATGAATGATAACTCTTATCCCTGACATGATTGGCTATTTTAATCAAGACTCCGCATTATAACTACGGGAATGTAATGACAGGTAAACTAATAATCAATAATTCTACTAACGGTATTCCTTAATTATAACCTCAACTGACAAAGCGATCATACTTCATTTAAGTCACGTTTTCTCACATCAGCAACAAGAGTTAGTTGTTCTTCCATACGCATATACAATTGATACGTTCAATTATATAACCATTATACACATATCACATCTTCCGACTTCCTAGGGATATGCTTTTATGATCGTGGTTTACTTGTTGAGTGAATAAGAACTTGATATTTTAAATCTTTCTGATATCTAGAAGCGAACTCTTCACAAATTGATATGGATAAAATTGAAAAAACAATGAAAGATAACGAAGGCAAGTTACCATTTCTTTATCTTCCTCAAGCACTGAATCATTTATCTATGATTTAATATTGTTTAGTAACCTAAATCATATTATGTTTTTATCCTTTTCGATTGAAGATCATAAATCTGCTAGGGTTGAAGCTATCACGAGTTCACTTAATCTGCGAACGAGAAACAAGTCTCGGTGACCAAAGACCAGTAAGCTAGCTATTTGATGCGTCCCAGCCCCGCTAATTAGAGGGAGAATTCCAAGCTTGGAATGGGGAAGTATATTCTGCAAACAGCCAGAAATGAGCGATAACAACAAACACAATTCAAAACGTATACATACAGTATAAAACCGTCTTTGAGGAGAGTGAACAAATAGCATATTAAACGACGAAACGGACCAATAACATTTAAGATATTTCCCAGTGGTAAATACGATATGAAGGTGACAAGAGCGCCTTTGGCTCGAAAACAAAGAAGTTCAATTTTCCTAAATAAAATTACAAAATTAGGTCCTTTTTCAAGTGAGTTCTGGGGGTCTAACCTCCTCAACAAAATCACATTGTTTTACAGATACTGACCTAGTTCTTTTAGACATCGAGGATTTCATTTCCATGACCAACGACAGTTCTATTTGAAGACTGTTTATCGTTCTTTCGTAGGAAGTAGTTATTACCTATATTTAGGCATCTATGTTACCCAACACATTGCATATTTTAAGTTATTAATTGAGTGATTGCATGTACCACTTCCGAATCTCGAATAATCGTATGTAACTGTAATCCATCAAGTAAATGTTTTCTCAACTTGATTTTCCAGTAATAAACTAAGATAAGTTTTTCAACCAAGACAAACCTTTCTATAAATTTTTCACAGGTAATTTGAAATGGTTTGACAGGAATGTACCAAGGACGGAACGTAATCTTGTAAAGGTATTAGGTACGTCAATTATTTGAATATTTTAAATTTATTAAATCTGAGTGTTATCAAATCATCATTTTAAATGACCCAATGAATTTCACTGATATTTCTGTTTGTGAAGTGTGTACTGAATACATATTGCCCGATTTCAGATCGTGACTAATTGAGTCAAAATTACAAAACATGGAGTACTTATCATGAATACTTGTTTTCCAGTTACAATATCTGTTTAGTGAACCAGAAAACTCCACAAGTACGACTGTGAACTATGGACATTTGTTGATTTCACATGTTCATGAACACAACGAACATGTGAAGTTGCTTGTTCTTCACGTGTACCCCCTCGTGGTATGTGTTGTGTTGTATTCTGGTCATTTTCATGTGCTACGCCGTCAGTTGGACCGATGATATATTTCACAACTTAACTCAGTGACCGATGAACCACAGTCACGAATTGGTTCTTGATCTGCAGCAAACTATTTGAACATTCAGAAAACTAAGGTAGAAAGCAGATCAATATTCTGTTGTCTCCAAATCAACAATATGACGCATGAAAATAATCAAAAGATCCATCGACAGCTTACATTAAGTGTAATATCGAAATGCAACAATTAAATATCCACTAGTTGTGTAGTGAAAATGTCGACAATGATAATAATTCTAAAAATAGTCTTGAAAGGTAAAAACTTACCACTCTTCGTCCCCTTATAACAGTTCGAACGACTATCGATCACACCGATTATCTGTGCAAGGGATTGTAGTGGATCATTCTGAGTTGATAACATTGCATTTGGAAGTATTCTTCAATTCACTGTTCCTTGACTAGAGTTGAGAAGGATGCCTTCATAGTTTTGCGATCCAGTCTCCACTTTGTTATCACAAATAATGCAAAATAAACGCCTGAGATCTAAAAATGATTTGAACAATAGCAGTGCAAATAAAACAGGTTCGAGTAGGGAAATTATATGATGAAGCTAATATTGATGTACGTTGAAGAGAACAAAATAAATAACGAACCACATCATTTCACATAGTGGTTATTCGGACAAGTTATGTAAGTAGGCATTGTTTAGACAATATGTAACAAAGTTTAGGATAATGTAGTTTTGTATAGTTATGTATTATTGACCGTTTACAAATAGAAAATCACTGATAGTCAGAAATCAGTTTGCAAGGCAGGTGTTCATTGCTCACTGGCTTTCAACGATTGTTTGAATGAAGTCAGTCGTCGAGTTGAAACCATGAGCCTCGACAATCCCTTCATATTCCTGCACTATGATGTATTGTTGTTCTTTTTTAAATGCATTTGATCGTAGAGGAAATCAAAGAGGATGTGAAAAATCACAGCGTGCAGTCTGATCAAGGTAAGTTATCGAATACTAATATTTAAACTATGAAATTAGTAAATTCAGCTATCGAATGTCGACGCATGTTTTATGAAAGGAAACAAGGAGCAAGAACCTTCAATGGTAAGTGACTGTCAAAAATCTATATTTCTTTTGTTTTACTAAAAATTATGTGAATTTAGTATAATAAGATGGCTTCTCTTTCATAACCCAGATGATCAGCTTTTCAGGATTTTGGATGAGGCAATAACTTTTGTTCTATCGGTTGTTACTTTATACTCATATATTTTGCCCTGTAATGTATTCAATTCTGACAGTAAACTTCTGCATTCATGAGTGCATGTTTGATGAAATTCATCTTCTTTTGTGTATTACGTTGACTTCTTTTTAATTGAAGATACTCATTGTATTATATAGAGGTCAGGTTCGATATTCCATTTCCATCATCATCCATCGACAATACCTATTGAATTCAACGTGATAGATGAATAGTTTGATAAGTTTATCAATACTCGCTTCATACTATTTCCTATTACGGATATTTGAACCAATGAAAGTTCACAAAATTCATTTAAAGCAAATATTTCACTTGGAATTCGTTCTGACCAACTTCGTTAATCACAAACATAACACAATAATGATGTGAAGCATATTTTCATTCGTACTGTCCATTTAATTATTTCGGAAGGTTTAGTAATCGCAGAAAAGTCTATGACATTTAGTATTTTGCAGATCAGTGCGTTCTGTGTTAGATTATGGAAGTGAAGTTGATAGAGGTAATGAAGATAAATTGGTTGCTCACAATTGATGACAGACATCGTCAGACTGATTCTGATGGCTGCTGAAATCAAGAAGTGGATGCTGTTAAGTTTCTCAAAGTGGTATATGAGGAAATTGGTGAATCTGTGAAATAATTTGTGTAAATAAAGACTGATTCCGACTAATTACTCAAAGTTTTCGATAGATTCCTGATATCATGTTGATTGATTGATATTGACTACTGTGGAAGATTCTTAATTTTATCTAATGCAGCATGGTGTTATTTCCGTCTGTCCAACCAGGTTTTGTATCACATATCCAATATTGAATTCTATTAACTGATGAATAATATCGGTGAATGATGCTGTCTTCTATGACATTCATCACTCTATTTGTACTGAATGCATCTTTTTTGTGTATTTCGAAATACCGTAATGCATCGATACGAGATCAAGTTCTATGTTCATACACTTTCAGATTTAATAGAAACCATTCATGTCAACAAATTTTAAAGTCGTAAGTTCTCTCTTCAGTCCGTTCTACATCAATAATCTGTGATCAATTCAACCTATACATAAGATAGTGATACTTCCACACAGTTAACTACACATTTGAATAGAGTGGTCTTTTAAGTATTTCGATGAATGTTTCAAATTTGTCTACTTTACCAGCCCTAGTTACCAACTATAACTTCACTGAATTGATCGACTGTTTCGAAAAACAAAAGAAGCATCATCAAAGTAAGAGATATATTTCTCAAGATGTTTTCTCACACTTGTACTCCTTGACATTTTTGTGTTCATGAATGCTCATGAAAGACGTTTGCTCGTTTGTTCGTTACTGACACTAGAATGTCGATAGAGAAGCGAACTTGCCGTTGCTTTTATAAAGGATTAAATATGGTGGATTTTCCACCTGTTCGGATGATATCACTTCATATATCTTCCATTTCAACTTACACGAATAATTGCAATGGCACATACATATTTAGTGAAATGATGACAGTGAAGTGACACTTCCATCGTTATGATTATGGAAACATGTAAAGTTGAAATATGTTCTGGTAACAAACGTATAGTAGTCATTGAATGAGAAGGTGAAAAATATGAGATAAACAGTGAAATAAACAACTGGTTGCTAACTGAGTTGAAAATACACACACGTATTACATAGTACCAAATTAACCATCTATAATACCGATGACTTTAAACTACAAGCGATTACGCTGCCAAATACTAACTTGTGTTTATCCTTTTATTAGACAAGATAAAGACACAGTTCCAACCATTTTGTTTCCATATTGAACTACAGTATTTATCATTGAAATACCTGCTTCTTTAGAAATACCACTGCACAAATATACTTCAAGTAACCTCGTGTACAACATGTGAACACAACATGACATGTAGTTCGCGTACCTCACTCAACGAGCATCAGTTTGACATGATTTTATCTTGTCGTTGATCATGTATTTCAAGTTATTTACTTTTCTTAATTGAACAGTAGAGGCAGATAGTCGCAATGGTTCAGTGTGCTACATCAACCTATCACCACAATATATTGAAGGTAAGACAATGTGTTTGTTCCCAATAAGGGATTCTCTTCTTCGTTTCACTATCACCGTAGTCAAATAATCTGTTGATTTTCATGTTGTTTGTTTTCATAAAAGTTATCCAGAAGATTGATGAAACATTTGAAAATTTATGTCGTATGTATTACGAATTCGGTAAATATTTGTGTAAGTACATAAAGTCGATGCATTTCAATAGTGCGTGTGTGTGTGTGTGTGCAGATGAGATTTGAATGGATACGCAACGCATGTTGTTCGTCGTAACATTTTGTTTGATTCGTTCAATGTGAGCTGTTATGTCATGTCACAGATGATTAGTTAGTCACTTTCATCAAAATACAGTGTACATTATGACTTATTGGCCCGTCTGGTATGATGAACTTTGATCGATTCATTACGAATCTAGAAAAACTTCATCAATTTCCCATTTCAAACTTCTTTTTCCTACAAGTTTTAAAACATTCTATGATCTGGTATCTAAATCACTGAAGATTTTCAGTTGCTCAATGTATTATTATGAGTAGTGATGGCTGATGGGGAAAATCAGTCTTCACATATCGTGTTGTTTTTGACTGATCAACTGGAAACAAAAATATCAAACCATTGAAAAACCTTTATTATTAATATCATAACCGTTGGATCGGTATTTCAGTTACATAAACTTATCAGTTCGTTGAACGTCACTTGACTGTTCAAAGCAAGAGCTATTAGTTACATGTTGTGGGATTTATTTCAACATTGAGATATAAGAAATCAAGTTCAACGATTATCGAGTTAGATTCAACTGTACTATCATCATTTACATTATAAGATACCGTTGACTAAAATTGAATCAAAGCATTCGAATTTAATGTGGATTGTTCTCTAAAATCAGTGGATTTGCATTTTACTTCAAACCATTTTTGCATAATGATATCAGATGTGAATTTCACTGAACAAAAATGAAAATGCTGGTTTCATTTTTATTTTTATTTCAGTTCTCTTCAGATTTGGCTGGGCCAACATATTTGAATAAAACGTAAGATTTTGAATAAAAGTAAATTCATATTGTCGTAACAAGATCACCTATTATGACAGTGCAGACTGACCTCGTAGACACAAACCACAACCACATAAATGAGATGAAATATTTCAATGTGATATGATATTTGCTGATGACCAGATAATCCAATTTAGTATTTTGATTGTGAAATGTATTTAAATAACTAGATAAGCTGTTATGTCCTCTGGTCACTAATTCACCATGTACCGAGATGTCAGTGAATATCATGTGCTTTATGCCTCAATCCGTCTTTCAATTATCGATCAGTTCACCGTTGAGTTACTCGACTAGTTCTTGGAAGATCTAACCATACAACACACCTAATATATAATGTTACCTGAATAATAATCTTACAACATGTGATAGAGAGCGGCACAACTAGTACAGAGCATAGCATTAAACAACTACAAATGTTCATTATTTCCAATGCTTGATCCTTAAAAGCAAATTACTCTGACTTTTCATGTTCCAGTATGTTGATTATAAATTGATAAGACAATATTCTATGCTTCGTTTATTCAACTGTTAGATGTATAGGGAAAACTGTACTAACCATTCAGTATTCGAAACAGATAGTCTTTGATTCTCAAGTGAAGTGACATCTATCGTGCTTATGTAGTTCTATTTCATACTCGTCAGCTACATCTGAACGAACTTCCTAATGTTCGAAACACTAGTGCAGTATTCATAACATGAATGAAAGACACAAACTCTTAGGAATGCTATTCACCAACATATATGTACGATAAACAATTTTAATACTTTCAATCGAATCTGTGTAAACAGCATTAGTTCAATATGGAAACTCCACATGATTTTAATTGGTTTTTTGTTTTATTTTACAGCAAATGAACAAGCTTGTCGAGAATTGGTTGATCTCAATCGTTGATCTGTACATATATCTATGTAACTGTGAAAATAATAAAATTGAAAATTACTTCTCTTGTAGAACAGTGGTGTTTAACATATTTTCTTCGAATGTTTGAATTTACGCCGTAGAACAGAGGGAAAAGAATTTCAGTGTTGACAAAACAGTTTCGAACTCATCTTCTGATTTTCATCAGAAATTGGCCTTAAAACGTAACAGTAACAAAATTCAAGTAGATGACAGGAGCGCAGTAAATATTTGATATTCAGCAACATTTAAAGTGAAGTACAATTTTAATATACACCGCCTGTAGCTTTTCTAGTGTTACTGCCTGCTCTAGGTCGGGGTAAAGAAGGAGGGTTTGGCATGGGATCGACGAACACATTCCGTAGAAAAAAAATCTTGCTAAAAAACCAGAATTCACAAAAACAAACCAATTAAACTTTGCTCTGGGATTTGAAGAAAGAATTATTACGCCTCAGGATGAGAGCCGAGATTCCTCAGAAGTCATGAGGCCGATGCCCTTCTGCCAACCAGAGCAATAATTTTCATAGGTACGTCCGGACAATGTGAATTGTAGGACCAGTCAAACAGAAACGGAAATGAGGAGATACAAAATGGCGGTACTCGGAATCAGCGAAACCCATTGAATCCAAGCTGGATAGAAGGGGATAGATTTGGAGGAGATACTGCTGTACTCTGGTCACAAAGAGGGAAATGCTCCACACACTCAGTGAGTTACTCTGGTGCTGTCCAAAGAAGCATGTCATGCACTTATAGGATAAGAACCTCATGGACCTAAGATCATCGAAGCATCCTTCAAAACAAAAATGAAGGAATTACGATGAGTGTCATCCAATCTTATGCACCCACCAATGATAGCAATAGCAACATAGATTAGTTTTATGAGAGGCTGTAATCAATCATTATGAAGTGCCCAGAAAAGTACCTGACACTTCCGATGGGAGATCTTAGCGCCAAAATCGGATTGGACAATATCGTGGATGAACATATTTTGGGGAGATATGAACTAGGAGAAAGAAATGAAAAGGAGGAGAGGTTTACAAATCTATGTACATTCAACAAACTGGTTATAGGTAGCACAATATTCCCAAACTCAGGCATACACAAGGCTACATGGGTCTCACAGGATCACACCACCGTTAACCAGTGAGATTATATCAGTAAAATGTCTCGAAGAACAATGGAATAAGCTGACATAGAATTAGAACTGTCAACCAAAAATGTATAGAATAGCTAGCAAAGAAAGCGAAACAAGCCGCAACAACCGTACGATACAACAAAGAAGCTAGCGTGGAAATATAGTAAACCAAAGAGAACAGTCAAGGACAAAGAAGGCAGGTCAATCACTGAGGTTCAAGAACAAAAGAACAGATGGGTAGAATACTTTGAAAACATTTTTGGTGGGCCGGGTCCATTGAGTCCCCCGAATATCGAAGCAGCACCTACAGAACTTCCTAAAGATGTCACTCCACCAACGATAGAAGAAATTAGGATGTACATTAGACAAATCAAGGGTAGGAAAGCAGTGGGACCTACCAATATACCATCTGAAGCACTGAAGTCAGATATTGAAGTAACTGCAAACATGCTCCACGTTCTAATCCAGAAGATTTGGGAAGAAGAACAAGTGCGGATAGACTGGAAATAAGGATATCTTATCAGGATACCACAGAAAGGAGATCTGAACAAATGTGAAATCTACAGAGGAATCGTACTACTATCGGTAACAAGATAGGTTTTTAACAGAGTGTTGCTGAACCGGATGAAACATTCACTAGGCGTCCATCTCCGAGATCAACAGACCGAATTTCGCAATAATCGGTCGTGAACAGACCAAGTAGCAACATTACGGATCATCGTTGAACAATCAAATGAATGGGACTCATCACTACACATCAACTTCATTGTCTACGAGAAAGCATTTAATATTGTTTACAGAAGATTATGGAAACTTCTTCAACACTACGGAATACCTAAGAAGATCGTCACCATCATACGGAATTCTTACGATGGAATACACTACAAAGTTGTGCATGGAATATAGCTGACAGATGCATTACGAGTGAAGCTCAGATCCAAAAAGGCTTATTACTTCTTCTTCTTCTTCTTCTTCTTCTAGTGATCGACCGGATTATGAAGACTTCCATATATGAGGAGAAGCACGGAATACAATGGACAGCTTGGCTACACCTAGACAATCTGGATTTCGCATGTGTCCTACTCGTTCTATCTCATACACAACAACAAATGCAGATGAAGACAACTTGTGTATCATAAGCCTCTGCATCAGTTGGTACACGGAAAACACCAACCCAGCTCTGTAAGAGGCCGAATCTTTAACGTAACTGGGAAGCATCATCGATGAACAAGGAGGATCCGATGCAGACGTAAATGCAAGGATTAGTAAAGCAAAGGATGCATTCTTACAATTGAAAAATATATATAACTCAAGACAGTCTTACTGTACGGAGCTGAAACTTGGAGAACTACCACGATCATCATCAAAAAGGTACAAGTATTTATAAACGGTTGTTTACACAAGATAATGAATATCCGTTGATCAGAAACCATCAGTAACAACCTACTGTAGGAGAGAACATACCGGGTTCCAGCTAAGGAGCAATTTAAGAAACGACACTGGATATGGATAGATAATGCACTATGGAGATCACCAAAATGCATTATGAGACAAGCGCTCACCTAAATTCCTGAAGGGAAACGTAAGATCGGAGGGCAGAAGAACACGTTACATCGTGAATTGGAAGCAGGCATGAAAAGGGTAAGTAGAAACTGGGAAGAACTTGAAAGGATTGCACAGGAAAATTTGGGTGGAGAAGGCTGGTGGGCGGACTATGCTCCTTCACGAGGGTTGACTGGCGTAAATAAGTACAATACAAATGCATAAGTAGAATCGAAACAGGATCTTGACATAGATGGAAAAATTGATGAATTAAAGACAACAGCAGAAAATCAACGAACAGTGAAGCTGCTGTGACAATACCAGCTTCAACAGTGTGAATGAGGTTTTCATTGCACAAAAGAGATTGTCATTTATTAACCCTATCACTAACTATGTTCGGGTATGATTGATTACATTGTAGTCAACAGTCAACAGTTCTGAATCCAACCTGGTTGTATGTTCATGAGCATTTAGTTAGTAATTGACTGTTGTGGATATTTCCACCATGACACCTCGTCAAATTCATTGTTTACTTCTCCACCATGATGATACCAATTATCAGATCAGAAAATTTGAGAATACCGAAAGTATATTTAATCAGAGATGGGTAAATACGATATTACCGATAGACATACATATACATTGACATAGAATTTACTTCCAAGCATTTCTTATATATGGGAAATGTTGACGTGAATTGCCCTAAATGAAGTGTGAAGAGGCAACAAGCATGGTTAGTAAACAATAACAATCATACAACTAATCCATATGGTGTACATGAGAGGAACACAGTGTTGTTTAACATCTACTCAATGTTTGTAAACACAATGATGTACAACACTGATACATAAACAACAAATTGTGACGTGAATGGAATACGTGGATGGGAATATACGTCACCTTGTTCACATAGTAGTAATAACAATAAACAGGTTGGTGTGACGGAGAAAAGGGTCGGGGGGGGGAATAATGTGAATAAAGCAACATGATAGCAAGAGTACAAATCCCATTACTTGAATGGATGCAGTTGTTTATTTACAAAATGATAACGAAAATAGCAAATGTAGGTAAAGGCCAAGGTGATGGTAGAGAGATGATGGGAAATCTCTCATTTGTAAACGGACTTTTTATTTCATCTCATGTATAGTGAAAACATGTGTAGATTTAGGGAGCTTCAAATAATCAAAAATTGTCACATTTGAGTAGATTGTTTGAAGGACAGTGACATACCGTTGCTAGTGGTCTATGTGATACAAGTCCATGAGGTGTTTGAACATAAACATTCTAACTGATCTGGTTTTATAGTTGTGGAAAGAATTCGATACGAGTTATCATTTAATTGGTGAAAGTGAACCCTGTCTCCATTTAATACATCTTTCATCATAGCAGGTTTCTGCAACCGTCCATGTTTCATTCACAGTCTGTTGTATCATATGATGAGTGGAAAGTCATCATAGACAAATGAACTTGTTATATTCCAACATGTGAATATCACTCTGAACTAGGCTATAGAAAATATTGTTGGACGCAGTTTGTGCGTCACCTATTATATATACCACCATTTATTCCATACGTCTATCGGGATGACATTATTACCACGAATGACAAACAGACAGACAGACGGACAGACAGACAGACAGACAGACAGACAGACAGACAGACAGACAGACAGACAGTAAGTTATTGATAGTGTATGCACCTTCAATCCTCATCCGGTTAGATTTATCTAAGGATTCGATTTCGAAACTGATAAGTTCGGCAGTCTGGGATAACGGTCCGATTACATAGAATATCTTCAATCGAGTCGTTGTACCCAAAATTTAAACTTGATTCGCTACACCACTAAGTATTAGGTTCGAATCTGAACCGTTGTCTAACAAGGTGTATGTAATTACGTGTCCTGTGGGCCCATGTAACCTGACAGGTACGAACCCCAGGTAAGTTCCAGTAGAATAAATGGAGTTTCGGTGTGTTTGTTTAGTCAGGGTCTGTGATGTGAAGAATTTTATGATGGCGTCATTTACATCCCTCGACTTCACACAACATGGGTTTCCGACAGTCTGTTGCTCGATGATTGAACTTTGAACAGTTAAAGCACAGCTTAAATTTCTTCAGAAATTCTGGCCTTTCGTTGTGACTTACTGCTAGCAACTGTGGGCAAGATGCGACTTTGTGGGCATCAGAAGAGATTACGCAATACACTTTTCCTTTGCACGACAAGGTATGAATCTTAGCCCTAATGAAGACTGACTGGTTGTTCTATGTCGTTTGAGCTTTGTAGCTCCCACTTGCTAACTGTCCATAAGTGTTCGTAGCGATTGACACTTTCTTTTCTAGGAATTGTAACAAATCATCGAAATTGGGCTCCAGCCCTCTTCTTAAGATATCATCTGCGTCGTCCGCCCATTTAAACTTTGAAGTTCGTGGCAGTCGTTTTACTATTCGTTTTATGTTAGTCGAACAATTCAGGTCGACATTTCGTCCCATCTGTGACAAGGCCATTTTACAATTGGTCATAAGTTTTGTTCGTTTCTGCAGGCCCGCTACATCGTCCTGAATTAGTGGTGATCCGTTTGATAATTCTTTTAAAAACGCTTCTACGGTATCATGTGGTCTGCCAAACTGCTTGTGTGGAATACTAATTGCTTTAGTGTAACCTTCTTCTTCTACTAGTAAAACACAGTGTTCTATAGTATCTTTTGCTATACCTTCACAATAGTGTATCAAGTACATAGTTTACTCTGTCGGCGATGTTAGGCCTGAATCCCTTCATCCGGACTATCATAATTGAGTTGGTCAATCGGCGCCTAGCCGTACTTATGGGATTTATATCTTCGGATCGAGACCCAGGTAACGCAGTAATCTTCCTCGATTTCCTCACTTTGTTTAAAGGTTTCGGTCTTAATTCCAACAATCGCTTACAAAGTTGAAGCTCTCGAATCTCTAACTCAATCTTCTCTACCTCTTTCTCCCTAGAAACAGCTTCATATTCCATTCTACATCTAGTCTCTACATAGGTATCTACTGAAGGACAGCTATATTTGGGGTTTGGTTTAACATTATCAATACTCAAACTGTCTTCAACGAAACATTTGAATGAGACAGCAATTCATGATATGATATGTTAAACCTGACCGACCATCAACGGAACCTATTTACATCATGAATGGGTTTTACATAGTGAATTCTTAAGAGAAGTGAACGAAAGCCTTATTTGAAACAGCAAACAAAACAAATGAGATGTCTGTCGAGTTCCTGTACATTCAGAGAAGTATTCTTCCTAAAACAGACACATATTCTTGTAAGAACATACGATACAATATGTGACAACTAATTGATGTGTCGAAGTTAGTGGGATAGACAATGTGAAAATGACATGGGAGAACATCAAAATATGCGATTTGTTACTTCGAAACGAACGTTCAACTTACACACCAGATTCTGAAATTTCTATTGCAAGCATTGAAGTGACATGATTGTATCAATGAATAAATTAAATGTGTTCAGTGTATGGATGTGGTCGAGAGTATTCTTTAACAAAACATACCAGTATGTCTTGATACAAGAACATTATGGATAATCAAACAGACTACTGAATACAGATAAATAGTAATGTAGAGTGATATACAAAACGCTAGTCAACAACTAGAATGAACAGAATACAATGAATGTAACAGACAACATGTATATTGCATATATGTTAAAGTCAATCGCATGATTAGTCTATTTCAGATCATGTCAACGGAAATGATGGTTTAAATCGTTCGGAAGTATACTTAGATGCACAAGAAATACAATCAACATTGAGTGAAATGAAAATGTTCCACTCAACCAAATGATCTCATTTTATTCACATTTACTTGATTAAAGGCTTCATCAAGTTCAGGTGTTCACCACATTCAATTCGTGGGTGCAACAATTGAAGAATGTAGTATGTTTCAACCCGTCTAATGACATAAGGTAAATGTTTAGTATTCACTTGTGTCGCCCAAAATTACCAGTTGACTTCATTCCAGTACATATGCACACAATTTTACATGATGAAGCACAGTTTATTCTCAGTGACATGACACACAGTATTCTGATATCAGTCAGTTTGTATGTTGTGCTGTTGTGAAAAATTATTTGTGTTTGAGATTCCATCTATTCTGATGAGTAAACTATTCAAGTTGAGTGAAGTACACAGTTGGATAATTAGTTGTTTCAGAGTTACACTCAACTTGCACTGCATTTGACCTATGAAAACAGGTTTGCTATTCCTAATCACATATATCAAGCTTCAATGTTTCATTTCTTTGCACTTCTGAGAAGGACGAAATTCTTTCTTCGTTTCAACTTTGTCTACTTTTTGATTTTCTATTTTGTGAACATGGAAACTGTAGTGAGAATTCGATATCACTAATGTCTCGGATAAAATTAGTAGTTTTGTAAATCTACATCAATAACAACAGCGATGAATGAGTGGATACATGAAAGCACATGTATTTTCCAAAATGAATATATAGCAGATTACACTCTGTTTCACTATTTCAGATACACATCATTCTCTCTGTTTTTAGGTGTTTTACACTATAGAGGTAAGTGAACCAAATATCCTGAAAATACTTTAACTCATCGATGAGTGTAAGCATTCACATTTTCTGAATCCATGCAATACATCATTCGTTAAGTGTTTGAATCCGCATTGTAGTGAGTAGAGACCTATTCCGTATTTGCCTTGTCACTGCTGGTGACCGGATTCAGTAAAGCAAGTTGGAACAGGACCATTAGTTATGGTGACTGAATATTCATTGTACACAGTTTCCACACTGGATTACTAAGAAAAGTGCATAGGAAAATTTGTAAACACATTTCGTGCCAGTTGACACTTGTCAGTGTGATTTGAACAAGCGTTATCAAGCTTCACGATATGACGAATCCCAAGTGAATTATTCTGTTAACGAATTTTTTTTACTGAAACTGTGATATTTTCATTCACCATTCTCTAACATCAAATAGTTCGACGAATTTATTCAATTGGGATTCAGTGATCTGTTGTACATTGTACTAATACTTATTACATACCAACATGTGTTTCACAGTACGCTCATGATACTAAACAATTTGATGTGAATCGAATAGTTTATATCAGTTTGAGAAGTAAACCAGTTGAAATCCCCATACATATTTGTCCGTGATGTAAACAACAGTTATCAATAGTAGTCAGTAAATATACGTACGATTCTACCCATTTGTACGTTTCTACAAGCCTACTTCTACTACATTCAATGTCGACATTTCGTTATTTTAATGCAATTCACTAGAATACACTGACTCGCCATTCACTACTACAGTCTCTTGAATAAATAAATATTTCAATGTACAAAGTTATATTTCACGCTTCAGATCAGCAAATTAGTTTGACGCGGCCAATCGAACAGTTGTCAGTGTCAAACTATCTAACATTCAACAACTGATTGAAGTATTTCCACTTCAAAACAATCATCTCGAATCATACAGTTTCAGTGAGCTTGCCTAACAATCTTCATTTGAACACACTTTCGATGAGAGTTTTGTCAGTTGAACATACTATACTTTATAAAACTGTCAGCGAATTCCAATCCACCTACACGTTTGACGACATCGGAACATGAATGCACACAGTACGGTACCCCAGTGATTCGTATGTTCTATTATAACACTACAGAAATAGTTGTCATGAAAGTTGACAGACACATATGTAATGGATAATTGATATTCACTATGTCAAATATAATGTGTTTGTTATTTACTATTCAATCTACTGAGATCGGTGTTCATTTCATGTTATTTGTGATGAGTAGTTTAATCAGTGATTAGAAATGATAATTCCAGTGGTTACTTCAATTCAGATTCACTCACACATTGTACATCTCATACTATTCAAATGATGATTGCACTCACCCTTGTATATCTATTGTGTTTGATTAACGTGAAAGTGACTGAGATATGGACAACAGTTGTGTGTGGACACGTGGCACAAATCAGCAATGACAATTATGTAGTAGACTTGAGATACCAGAAATCGAAATGGTGAACGTCCTGGAACCTTTCAGCTTAACACTATCTGGACACTATAAGAATGATCGTTCGACTAGAATAGACATCAGCGATCATCCACCAAATGTCTGAATTCACCATTCAACCATATGCTTCCTTTCACGTCGATAACGCCTTGCCACAAACAATCGTGATAAATTTGATCAGTCCCAATATGTAAACAGTAAGGTAGATCTGTACAACATGTAATCACTGATTACAGATTTGAAATTCGACTACAATGTGCACGAATCGGAATATTATTCTGAAGCAATAATTCATTCCAAGAGATTCCTCATTCTATCTTCATCCTACTAGTATAGGTTTCAGAGCAAACACAATCTTTTCCCAATTTCCTTCATCCATCTTAACTGTGGAAAATATGTGGAGTGTAACATCAACTGTGCAAACGTCATCAATTCACCATCACTGTACTCAATCTATTTTTGATAAAATTTCGACAGATCTCCGCTCAACATTGATTGTTATTTATTCAAATGCACATGCTGAATGTACACTGTACTGTACACTGCACAGTTATGCCGAATCCATAGTATAAATCTTTTTAACTTTTATTTACTAAGTCTATAGTTCATGTAACGTAGTGCACGTTTCACTTCTCAGTTTCCTAACTACAAATCTGAGCATACTGTTGAGCAGATGTATTTTACATTGCTAATCAGAACAACACGTACTTGATCGATATTTGTACATTTGTGTATTTGGAAGATGTTTCAACACGAATTGTTTAGTTAGTATAACATTATTCTTACTCGCTTCAAAACCACTCTTTTGCGTATTGTTTTATACTACTTAATAATAATATTCAGTAAGTGGTTGTATTCGTAACAATTTTCACGCTTATGTTGTCAGGCAAGTTGGTCGTGTGATATTCTTATGAAATATTTACATATACTTATAACGTTTATTGTATTTATCATTGCAATTACTTTATCTCAATCATTGTAGCAGTTATCCACAGTTTTGTGCATTTGCTCAAACGCAACAGTTTCCACATTGTACTGCTCTTGGTTCGGGTTTTGCATGTTGATATTTTAGTTTATGTGATCAATGTACTAATTCCCCTGAGACAAACAGGTGAACGGAATAATTCCGATGGTGATGATCGGTTTCGTAAGACGGACTTATAAGTTCAGTAGTTTGAATGTTCCGTTTTACGTAATCAGTCAAATGGTGTCATTTACTGAGATAATCGAATCGGTCAACCTACTCGTCCAACAATCAACTACAATTTTGTCACTTTCTCTTCAGATTCTTCACACGTAGTTCAGTGTTATCCATGAAAGAAAACACGATACAATCATCCTGTGAATTACAATGCATACGATTGTCCTTTCGACTATACATTTGATCTTCAACAATTTGTTTACAAAAACGAAACTTGGTAAACAACGAGTGAATAGTTTATTTACATTTAGTCACAGAATGTTAGAAACAGTGAAGTACAATGCAATGCAGTACAGTACAGTACAGTACAGTACAGTACAGTACAGTACAGTACAGTACAGTACAGTACAGTACAGTACAGGAACGAAACGCATTTACAACTTACATTGAATGCACAAGAAAATGTACAGTGGTTTAAGAATGTAAGATAAACAAGAAGAAAATGGTTTGAAAGAGCTACCGATGTACATAGATGGTTCACTGACATTAGTGCAAATCAATTACGTAAACATAAAACTGCAATAAAATATTCACTGATATCTAGCATTCAAAAGATCGATATTCAGCAAACAGTTTACTTTATAAGAACTTTCATTATGATGAGTGATTGCGATTACCATGGATTGTACGTAGTTCACGGTGTAAACTTGTCCGTTCACTTACCACAAACATTCTTATTTATTCATGTTTAATAGTCTACAGTTTACTGGTTCGAGGAACATCAGATATGTGAAGCATCTTTGCAAACATAATAGTGGAAGGAGTTGCTTCGATGAGAGAAGTTTAAACATTGTGGTTAGTGATTCAATGAAAAATGTTGTTACTTCCGAGAATGTTGACTGGGACTTCAACCACACACACACACTCTTACACAAAACTTATCTCACTAGTGAACTTCACTTAACACTTTTCTGTAACCTCTGTCAACTGTTGCATACTGATTGACTGACTGACTATGGACAATGGACATACAGTGCATTAATCGGTAACAATCAGCAAAGATCTACTGATCAACTTTGTATGGAAACACTTACTTCATTCTTGATGGCAACTACATATTCACAAATGATATGTGTCATTTCAGTTGACCGAAATAGAATACAACTGAACTACCCTCAATCATATAATCCATATTACACTGACCCCAATTACACTGGATATTCGAAACATTCCTCATTATGATTATGATGATTATCAATATTACCATGATAAATATGATTTCAACTTACAACAATACACTCTTCCTCCAATCACATGGTCAGTTGAATTGATGATCTTTATCGTAGCGTTTTCAATCAGTCCAGAATACAGTTTGCACCATATCGGATTGAGCTGTAAATAAGGAGAAGTTTGAAATGTAACGTATATCTGCAATTCATACATCAAATGGTTGATGGATGTAGCATTCCATCTAATATTAATGGTAATAATAATAGCTCAAATGGGACACTTGACATTTCATTGAAACACTTCGTACAGTCGAAAATTGCAAACGTTTCTTATTCTCCACAACTAAGAATAACAATAATATTTCTGTTAATATATCAGAATATGTTGATGTTGAGATGAATCGGTGATCATCAATTCAACTGGAAGTATATATACAGTGATATATCAGTTAGACAGTTACATATTTAGCCAAAATTTGTGGTAAACTTACAATTTGATGTGTGTATAGATTACACTGAGGATGAGATCGGCATTCAGTAAAACAATCAGATTTCACTTGGACTGTCTCCAACCAATGGTTTTGTGAGAATGTCTTCTCTGGCAGTCCCAATTTGACTATCCATTGTGAATAGTTGCAATGCATATTTGCACTACATTTGGGGCAGTGCTCACATGAGGATAACAATGTCAAATGATTTGTCACATTTGTTTGTGTGTGCAAACAATATGAAAGATGAATGGAAATGTACACAGTGATCACGAATGAATATTGAATCATTTGGTGTAACCCGAAATGTATAGGCAATGGTTTATTGTTCGACAATAACAATAACGACTACTGCTGCTGTTGCTTCTGCTGGCTGCTGCTGCTGTTTATATAGTGGAGATGAATCAATTGATTGGTGGAATTTCCCATCTCCACAAATTGACCAATTGAGTAGCTGCTCATTGGAAATAAATAATTTCTGACCAGTTGGATGAATGCAAACTGTATTGGTCATTTATTTCATTATGAATAATCATTATGGCTCTCACAGTGAGTTTCTTCCAGTTTACATGCCCATGCTTTGGTCACTTATATGTTGACGATGAAGCACTTGAGGGTACTGTGTCATTTATTTCGTCAATTAAGTCTAGTTCCGATTCGATGTTGATGTGCTCATAACTGATGTTTGTGCGTGATTTAATGTTGCACTCTCGTTAAACATTATTGCCTTAAACCGACTTACTTCTGTTCTTCTCGAATATCTCAATGCAGTGACCATAACTGCTTCCTACATCACAACCAATAACAATTCAATTTTGATCATGTGATTCTTTTAAACCGAGATCGTTGTGTTCATCATCTCATTAACTCATCACTGTATGTCGGCTCTGATCACACAGAAACGGTGGCAACATCACTTAAATAGAATGAATTATCCATGAGAATTAATCAATTGCCTTAACTGTTTCTTTTCACTTTGAATTTCAACGGTGGAGCATGTGATTTTCTCAACAGAATGTGTTGGTTTAATACAGTACTACTGTGCTTGATAAGTTTCCAAACAAATTAATCAGTTCTCTGATGTTGTATATATGAAGCGAAAATTTCACGTTTCGATTAGAGAAGTAGTATGAGTTTGTAAGACAGTGAATATAAGACATGGGAGTGAGTGTGAATCAGCCGACCTCCTTTGAAAATGTTTCTTACATATTCCGTCACCAATCGTTTCTCAATAAACCAACCATGACAATTTCCTATCAATTCCTAGTGACATCAAATAGTGTTTCTCCTTCAAATTGACTACGTCAATGAAATCACAGCAGTAATCGTGACTCAGTAGGCTGGCTTACGATCTTATGACTTTTATTACGAAGGGAGTGTAGTTTCAGCTGATATATGCATGTTACTACGAGAATACATACACACCTAGATTATAAGTCATAAATAGGGTTGACTGTCAAGTCATTGAGCCTGTGACAATTTACCAACGGAAATATTCTTATGTAAGGATCAACATTTTTCAATGTAGAATGCACACATCGATTTCGAATCAGTTTACTGATGATTTTCAGAAATGTTACAATCTCCAATCTGTCATTCGTGGTTATAGTCCCATCATGATAGACAAACGGAATAAATGAAATATGTGTGGTCCGTTAAGTGTGTCCAACTACCTTTTCTACCGCATTGCTCAGGGAGATAATTAATGTTGGAACAGAACAACTTTATTTTTTCGTGTGTTGACTTTCCACCGATTATACGATACAACAGACACTGAATGAAGCAATCATTGTCGCACAATCTTACTATGATGAAAGGTGTTTTCACTGGAGATATGGTTGACTTTCATCAAACAAACGATAACTCATCTCGAAGGTGGACTGTATTGAACCTACGAAATATGGTTTACTTTTACTAATGAAAGATATCAAGCTGCAATGTCTCATATCTTTGCACTTCTGAGAAGCATGGAATTCCTTCTCCATAATAGATTGTTTGGTGTTTGATTCTGTATGTTCTGAACATGTACACGACAGTTGAAATGACATATCACTAATGCCTCGGATGAAAGTAGTAGTTTGTAAATGTGCATCGTGAACAGGAGGAATCAATGAGTGGATACATGAAAGCACATGTATTTTCGTTAATAAATATAGCACATTCCACTCTGTTCCACTGCTTCAAATATACATCAATCTCTCTATCTGTAGGTGCTTTACACTAAACAAGTGAACGAACCAAATACCCTGAAAATGCTTTAACTCATCGATAAGTGTCAGCATTCATGTTTTCTCACTGTATGCATTGCATCATTCGTTAAGTGTTTGCATCCGCATTGTAGTGAGTAGAGACCGATTTTGTGTATGTCTTCTCACTGCTGATGACCGAGTTCAGTGGAACCAGTTGGAACAGGACAAATGGTCATGCTGACTGAATATTCATTGTACACAGTTTCAACACTGCTTCTATTTTCCGACGTAATGTGTTCTTCGGCCTTCCACTTTTCCGCTTCCCTTCAGGATTCAAAGTTAGGATTTGAATCGTGATGCAGTTTGACCGTTTGCGTAATGTATGTCATATCCATTTCCATCGTCTTTTCCTTAATTCCTCTTCAGCTGGAAGCTGGTTCGTTCTCTCCCACAGAAGGCTGTTGCTGATGGTATTCGGCCAATGGATGTTGAGTATCTTGCGTAGACAGCTACTTTCAAATACTTGTATCTTCTTGATGGTTGTTGTTGTAGTTCTTCAAGTTTCAGCTGCGTACAGTAGAACTGCCTTGACGTTGATATTGAAGATTCTGACTTTGATATTGGTTGGCAGACAGTTGTTTTGAGTTCCATATATTCTCCAATTGAAGGAATGTGGTTCATGCTTTGCCAATCCTCGCCTTTACGTCTGCATCTAAACCTCTCAGTTCATCGATGATAATTCCTTGGTATGTGAAGGAGTCTACATCTTCCAGAGTTTCGCCATCGATATCTCACATCAGTGCTTCAGCTGGTATATTGTCGAGTCGTACTGATTTCCCACTCTTGACTTGTTTGATGGCCTTTCTGATTTGTTCCGTCGTTGGTGGATTGACATCTAAGGGAGGAAGATCTGTGTGTGCTGCTTCGATGTCCGGTGGATTCATTGGGGCCGGCCTATTCAAGAGTTCCTCGAAGTACTCTACCCATCTGCTCTGCTGTTGTTCAATTTCACTGATTGACCTGCCTTCTTTGTCTTTGACCGGTCTCTCTGGCTTACTATATTTCCCTGCTAGTTTCTTCGTTGTATCGTAAAGCTGTTTCATATTTCCTTATCTTGCAGCTTTTTCCACCGTCGTTGCTAGTTCTTCCACGTATTTCTTCTTGTCGACTCCAGTGCTCTTCTTCACTTGCCTGTTTGCTTCTATGTATTCAGCTTGTGTTTGGACTTTCTGTGCTCGTGTTCAGCTGTTGTTAATTGTTGTCTTCTTGTTTTTCCTTTCTTTGATCCTGTCCAGTGTGTGGAAATATTGTTCCGCCTATGACCAATTTGTTGAATGTACACACATTTGCAAATCTTCCCCCATTTTCGGTTCTCTCTCCCAGTCTATGTGGTCCAGTGATCTCCCATCAGAATGGTGAGGTCCTTTCTTGAGCACTTCTCTGTGATTGATTGCAGCATCTCATAGTGATAAGTGTTGCGGATTGAACGCTATATTCTCCTCCTAAGCTATTCTGTAACCCCCAAGCTTGAACTAAACAGCGACCTGAACACGAGAGAGAAGACTCAAAGTATGCGAGAAGTAGTTTACTCCAAGGTTCATTTTAATGCAGAAGATACATTGTTTTTATAATACTTTAAATGTCCTTGGGTTGCTAGAAGATTCCGGAAGTGCTACTAAACATAGTAGCAGTGTAACAGCCAACCAACCAGAGCCTCTGCATGAGACCATTCGCTCCAAGTGAACGCTGATTGGATGAAACGCTTGTTAGTGTTTGCTGATGCTTGCTTGTCTTTCGGAGGCGATTCTCTGGATCACCCCAACACATAGAACTGATCTTTAATGTCGTCGTTGCTATCATTGGTGAGTGCATAACATTGGATAATATTCGCTGATTCCCAGTACTGCCAAGTTGTATCTGCTCATTTCCGATGCTATTTGGCTGGTCTTCCCGGTCTCCCACATTGTCCAGACGTTCCATGTACCTGTAAAAATTGTTGTTCTGATTGTTAGAAGTGGCATCGACCTCGTGGCTTCCGAAAGAACTCGGCTTCACTATGAGGCGTGATAGTTCTTCTAAATGAGGAGCTACTAACTCCCAGGACAGAGTTTAAATGGTTTGAATTAATTTCTCTGGTTAGCATTTGTCTAGCGAGTGAGATTTCCACTGGATGGGATCGCTAATCACATGCTCAACCCTCATCCTTTACCGTGTTTGGGACCGGTAGTAACTGAAGAAGAGCTACAGACGGAGTTGCTTGCGTCATATACATCGACCAATATACAGTAATCGGGATTCAGTGTACATTGGTGTTCACTGTATTGATGCTTATTACATGCTGAATTGTGTTTCACAGTACACTCATGATGCAAAACAAATGGACGTTAATCGAATAGTTTATATCAGTTTTACAAGTAAATAAGTTGAAATTCCCATGAATATTTCTCCGTGATGTAAACAACAGTCATCAATAGTAGTCAGTAAATATACGTACGATTCTACCCATTTGTACGTTTCTACAAGCCTACTCTTACTACATTCAATGTCGACATTTCATTATTTTAATGCAATTGACTAGAATACCATGACTCAACAATCACCACTACAGTCTCTCGAATAAATAAATATTTCAATGTACAAAGTTATATTTTACGCTTTAGATCAGTAAATCAGTTTGACGCGGCCAATTGAACAATATTCAGCGTCAGACTAACTAACATTCAACAACTTATTGAAGTATTTCCACTTCAAAATAATCATCTCGAATCATTCAGTTTCAGTGAGCTTGCTAAACAATCTTCATTTGAACACACTTTCGATGAGAGTTTTGTCATTTGAACTTACTATACTTTGTAAAACTGTAAGCGAATTCCAATCCACCTACACGTTTGACGACATCGGAACATGAATGCACACAGTACGGTACCCCAGTGATTCGTATGTTCTATTATAACACTACAGAAATAGTTGTCATGAAAGTTGACAGACACATATGTAATGGATAATTGATATTCACTATGTCAAATATAATGTGTTTGTTATTTACTATTCAATCTACTGAGATCGGTGTTCATTTCATGTTATTTGTGATGAGTAGTCTAATCAGTGACTGAAAATGATCATTCGAGTGGTTACTTCAATTCAGATTCACTCACACATTGTACATCTCATACTATTCAAATGATGATTGCACTCACCCTTGTATATCTATTGTGTATGAATAACATGAAAGTGACTGAGATATGGATAACAACTGTGTGTGGACACGTAGCACAAATCAGCAATGACAATTATGTAGTAGATTTGAGATTTCATTCTGAAGTGATAATTCATTTCGAGAGATTCCTCATTCTATCTTCATCTCTACTATTATTGATTTCAGAGTAAACACACTTCTTTCCGACTTTTCTTCATCCATCTTATCATTGCAAAATATGTGGACAGTGATATCGACTTCGCAAACTTCATCAATTGATCATCACTGTGCTCAGTCTATTTTCGATAAGATTTTGACAATGATCTGCTCATCGTTGCATGGTATTTATTCAAATACGCATACTGAATGTAAAGTGTACTGCACACTGTACAGTTGTGCCCAGTTCGTAGTATAAATCTTTGCGACTTTTCTTTAATAAGTCTATAGTTCATGTATTGTAGTGAGCGTTTCAATTCTCAGTGTGCTAACTAGAAATCGTAGCCTACTGTTGAGCAGATGTAGTTTACATTGTAAATGAGTCTATTTGGAAGAAATTTGACCACGAAGAGTTAAGTTGGATAAAGAAATATTTATCAGTGTTGCAGTTGAGAATAAAGTGGACACAAGTAAGGCGAGATTCGCAAGCTCGCGATCTGGTCTTGATCATTTGAGATACTTATGTACGACATATCTGGTTTAGAGGTCCGATATACATGATCCATACAGTGGAAGCTAAGATTGTGTTCTGAACTCGACGGACAGGGCGGGCAAGACGTGGAGAACCAATTAGGACTGTGAGGTGATGCTAGGCTGATCGTACTGGTTCACGCGTGATTGGTTCGACACAATGACAAGTTCAACTGAGCTTTCCACTGAAACACTCTCTCTGTAAAGCTAAACAATAAACAATTATGTCTCACACACACTCACGTTGTCAATACAATCATTATCCATACTACATGCACTGACTATTAAACGCAGATGTCGATTTCCAATCAACTATACTGTTGTTTGTGAGAAAATCCATCGCGGTCACAATCTCATCCTGATCAACAAAAAATAAAACTGACATGAGTATGATGTGGAAACAGCATGTGAGTAGATTTCGCGTAGCAT